>JARHVA010001155.1:2967500-3170000 GCA_037957365.1 Torreya grandis | reverse complement strand
ATATGTCATCAAAAAGATTTTGAAAATTTTCCTTTTGATCCAAGTGGAGTAAGCCTTTGAAATAGTATGTATAGTATTTTATTATTTTTGATTTCTCGAAGTGCCTCTTGCACATTTTCTATATAGTTGTTTATTGTCTTGTCTTTCCTCTAAGTGCTCCTTAGCACAATGTGTCTTATTTGGTCTAGTTACTTTATTATGTGTGTTCTCCTTTGATTTTTTGTTTGTGTTGAAGGTATTATCAGTTGTCAATTCATGTGTTTCAAGGAATTTTTGTCCCATTTTTTTCTATCTCATATCAATTTGAAGTGATGATAGGTGACTCCATAGCTCAATGGACTAGTACGAATACTGGTCTAGAGTGCTTAACAAGCAAGCACCCCATGGAGGTCATAATAAATATTGGAATTTTTTTCCACCATTAACCCCTAACATGTTTTAAATAATTTTGAGTCATTTTAAGTGGTATTTTTGAGTTTAACCTACTTCAAATGCCATTTTTAGATTAATTTCAGGTATTTTTGTAAAAGTTAAGGTTAATGTTTCCATTGTTTTATACTTGTCCAAGTCATTCCTTTTGCAAATATTTATTACCACAATAATTTTTATGTATCAAACACGTGATTAAATATTGATATGGTCATTATAAATTTCAAATAAGTTACTTGGACATTACGCACACATGTTAAATCTTGTGAGTCATTTTTCAACATGAAAGTGGCAGGTTAAAGCTATCATATTATGAGAAAATAAGATGCTATGTTGAATTGAATTCCAAAGGTAACATGTGATGGAGAAAAAAAATGGTATACCATAAAATTATCCATAATTATAAAGATAAAATCATGATAGGATAGGAGTTTATAGGTTCAATACAAGGGAAAGGCAATTCAAGATATTCATTGGGTCGCAAGCTTATGAAGAAGGGTAGATTTGTGTTGGATGGTTCATGAAGGAGGAGGAAAAATAGTACCAATGATGTCAAGGGTTTTAGGTCACCCATATGACCTTAAATTTATTATAAATATTTTTTAGCAAGAGGGGTAGATCTTTATGAACAATCATTAAAAATGTTTGTAGCTCCTTAAACCCCTCCAAAACCCCAACCTCAGAGTTTTCTCTTATTTGAAGTATATTTATGAATACATTCATGCATATAAATTTGTGTGAGATATTAAAGGGAATAAATAACCCTAAAAAAAATTATTAAATCAAATTTTCAATGTAAATAATGGTGAAATGTGTAAGTACAAGTTGAAGGATTTTAAGAATTTAAGTGTTACAGTTATAAACTATCTTTTTAGAGTTTTATGTGATTTATTTAACACATACAATGGGTTTAATTATAATATTTTCCAATAAATTTCCAAATTAAAAAATAATTATCTATTTATACCTCATATAACTCAATATATTATCATTTCTCTTTTCTTAGGTGTCATTGATCTCAGTTTCTAGGTTGTTTCAAGTATAAAAGGGTGGTTTTAGGTTGTTTTATTGATTTATCATGACCTAATAATTATATTATCAGTTATATTGGTTAATATAGGTTATAATTAAAAAATAATTAGTTATTTATATCTCATATAACTCAATGAAAATCCAAAATACATATCGGTAGTCATGCAGATGAAGAAAATGCAAGGTGAGGCAACACTAAAAAGGACATAACTTGAGTTTTAGAGATTAAAAATAATTATATTTTCGATGAAGTTTGGGATAATAATTAAAAAATATTTCAAAGTTTTTTAATATTATTAAATCCCATTAATGTATACAAAATGTAAAAACACAAGTCTACACCATGAAGGAAATCAGGGTTCTTTACTAGCTTACTCATTGATGAAGTATGAGTTAGGTGTTTCAAACCTTTTTAAGGACACAAAATATTATGAGATAGTGTATAAATATTTTTAATATTTTTATAAATTATCATCCACATCATAAAATAAAAAATTATCCCAAGTCACTTTGAAACACCTCTATGTCACTTGTAGGGTAACAAATAGACACTTTTGAATGAATTTTTGTTTGAGAATTTTATGATGTATTTTTGAGTTTTTTCCAACTCCCATAGGTATCTAAAATTTAAAAATATAAATTTATCTAAAAATAAGATATTTTTAATCCTTAAAACTCATTTTTGATCACCTAAACGAATTTAGGGCTTTTTGAGGCCTAGAAATACCAAATTGGACATTTTTGGGAGTTTCAAGTGGAGTAAAGAGATAAAAACATGAATGGATGTCTATGATAATATTAAAATTATTTAAAAATACTCATTAGGCATATTATCTTCCCCAGTCATGTAAAATAACCAAGTTTTAGGTTTTCACTATTTATTTGGCAAGCTTGGCAGGATGACAAAGTGAGCATGTGAGATGTAAGACCTATTGCATCAGTTTGAGGACTTTAATACAATATCATGAGTTGTCAATAATAGATATAAACATGGTGGAGGTAGTTATTTAGATGTTTAAAAATAAAATAAAGGAGGGTAGGATAGTTTTAAGAGAGTTTTGATGAGTTATAAAGCATAACCAAGAACTCTTATGCCAACTTTATGAAGACCATCATCATATCAAGAAACACATGTTAAGGTAAAATGATAGGATTGTTATATAAAATTAAAATTTTATTTTTAACTAATTTTTGAAGGATGACATTTTTCATATACTTTCTACATGTATCATCTCTCTCTTTCTCTTTCTTTCTTCTATAAATGAAGCCTTGAATGGCATTGTATACATCCTCACTTGGAGGATGTCAAAGCCATGCTCACATAAACACTTTTACTTGGCCTCTTAAGGTAATAAATGTTAATTTATATCCTTATCAGTGATATAACTAGTTTATGTTCATGGTATTTTGATTAGTTTTGGTGATAATGTAGACAACTTCCTCTCATTTGTCCTATCTCTTTACCTCTTTGCATATTTTTAGTCATCTTAACATATCGTATGAAGTGTGTTACATGATCCTAGAATGGATAAGTGTGGATATTGATTCACTAGTGTCTCTTATGATATCTATTGTTTATCCCTCTTATATAATCACTTTAACATAACCTTCATATTGAAATACTAATGCCTGGAGACTCATGTTGATTTGTGTAATAAAATTTCAATCCTATCTTAATGTATCATAGGAAAGTGGAGAGTACTATGTTTGGTGCATCACATCCCATTTACTTATTTTTAGTTATCTCTCTCCCTTTTTTTTTAATCAATAGGTTTAGTAGTAGTTTTAGGTTATAATATCAACATATCTATCCCTATTTAGAGGTTTACCTCATTGATTAGGTGTAATCACCTAAAAGTGGTGTTTGGATGCTAAGAGTGTTTTTTGAGTTAGCCTATTCCTATATTATCCATAGACTAATAATAGAGCCTAAGAAACACTTTTATATCCATTTTTTAGACCAAAAACATCTACAATCATCAAAAACACAATCCAAGGACAGATTTCCTAGATCTTAATGCCATTTTTCTAGCAGTCTACTAGGTGAACATTAACACCACATTTGGAACACTACAACCACATGGCCTTATCGTACCAAACTAGGAACTACTATCATTTGTCCTAAATATATTGAGTTAATAATTTTTCAAAGGTGTACCCCTCATAAGTTCATACTAATTACATTTTATTATCCACACAAGCTACCAATCTCTATAAATACAAGTCTATTTGACCTGTATTCACTATATTGGAAATAGATGCAAAATCCTATTTAAACAAAAGACAACTTAAGAAAAATTAGGGTGTTTGATCCCTATTCTCCCTTAATTTTATATAATAAAATCTAAAACATCCATAAAACCATATTTTAAAACTCAAACACATTCAAGGCATCCAATTCCACTCTCATTCTATCATTCACTTGCACTTGCACTAAGCACTAGGTGGTAGAACTACATTGGGATTGGTCTCTCAAAGTATTGGTATATAGGAAAATCTCTTCATAGTGGGGTTTTAAGGATTTCTATCCTATCTTATTAATAAACACACATTTATTTACCATACCATACTTTTAAAGAGGATTAGGTTTTACACACTAGATAAGGTTCTCCAAGCACAACATAGAGTTTTAGACTTCATGCACATAGGAATAGGACCTAAGAACATAGGCACAGGTACTCCCATAAAATAAGAATAATAATTCAAAGAGGACACTAACACAACTTTGATGACACTACAGTAGTATGGCATTACTATCTATGTGGGCTTCTACTATTTAGTGAGAAATCCTAGGACCTTGTTGATGACACTTAGAGCTATCTAGAATTCAGATTTTAAAACCCAGATCATCTATGATAGTCACTTTCTAGATAATGATCTATTTAATCATATTGATTACTATTTTTATAAATTAAAATAAGGTCAACCTATATAATAAATATGTACATGATTATTACATATTGACTTATTTAGACATCTCATCCCTTTAACCAAACATATGAATTTACATATTTAAACCCTAAAAGGTTAAATAATTTGGTGAACTTGTCTTCAAATATTGCTTCAAACCTTAGCTTGTATTAATACAAATTTTTTTACACTAATTAAAGGTTGCATACTTCTAATTTTATGATATTTTTAGACAACCTAGCTAAATTAAATCAATTTCACATTAGGGTTTCAATTTATTTTACATATAATTAAAATTGTTACAAAGAAACCCTAGATTCAAAAGACCCTAACCTTAAACACATTTATGGTTTGTATCCTTTTATATCTATAATCATATTTTAATTCCAAAATATTATATTTGTTGTAATATTTAATTTTTTAAATATTTCATAGATTACTAGTCTTAAAAGGTTCAGGTTATAGAAAACTTGTTTTCTTACCTTCCAACCTACAATGGTAGAATTTAACAATAGATTTGATGAAATAAATAAGAAATAGTTAGAAGACTTTGTATCCAAACATATGACTATACAATATGATTTCATAAAAATATTTCAATAAGAACTCTATAAAATAAACAATGATCAATCTTTGAACCCCCCTAGTTAATAATGTTGTTACACCTTCGATGTGGCTAACTCAACCAACTTAGATAGCACAACCCAATATTTTTATTCAACCATCATTGATAGTTACACCATTTATGGCTATTTCCTCCATTTTAGATGTACAATCCCTTATGTATGAGATTCATACTCTATAATCTAAGATGTTACATCTAGATAAGGGATAAACTAGGCCATCACATGCCTTGGATTCTAACATTATGTTGCATTCACCTTTGGCATACCACATAGCATAAAATCATTTGACATCCAATTTTGTGTCACCTAATCTTACACTATATGATTGAAAGGGTGACCTAGATCATCACCTTAGATCTTTTCATTAAGCATGCTTCAACTATATGTCCAATGATTATCCTATTACAAAGTTATTTACATGCTATCTCAAGGATTTTGCCCTTGAGTTGTTATATGATTTACCAAATCAATATATCATGCCACTCAATACTTTAGCTGACATGGTCCTAAAAGACTTATCTATCAATGTCAATGATAATATATCATATGTATAAATGGCATAGTTAAAATAAATGTCAAATGAGCCTATCATATTTTATGTCTTCTGATACAAGACAATATTATCCAAATTTACTAGCCCAATGGTAGATAGAGAGCTTTAGGATATATTAAAATATAGTCTATTACCATCAATGCATGAAGTTATATTGTTCAATAAGTTTCTTAAATTTACCAATTTATGCCACACATTCAAGGAAAGAGAGGTTAAACTCTTATCAATGGGAAAACTCAAGTATACAAATGGATCACAATAAACTATTAAAAGTTAAAAAAACCTCCATATAAGGTAAGGGCCATATAAAACAAAAGTGATCAAAATACTAGAGTCAATATAGCTTTTGTTCCATCTCCCAAATTGGTTTTATCTATTCCTCAACATAGAGTGTTGACTAATCTTCAAGATTCACTATCACATGTTATAAAATAATAATTGGAAATTAATGTTATATCTCTCCCTGCCATTAAATAGGTTGATATGAAATGACCTCTTCCAAATATTTATGATTAAAATGTATTCTAAGAGTATCAAGGGTCACCAAGCCACACAAAAAATAGATGCATTAACCTAAATCACAAGATACAATATCTCATTGAGGTTAACATCATTGATGTGGGCACACCCATAGAGTCACTCAAACAATAAAAAACAAAGGATAAGGCACTAAATATATTTTATTATCCTTCCCAAATCATATAATAAATGAGTTAGGGGGCACATCAAGTGTTCACTATACATAGCAGGTACATCCACCACCATATTCGTATGACATAGTTATAGAGGAGACACATATATTGCATAACATTATTGGCATGTATCATAATATAGTGCCACGTAGAACACTTATCACATTTTTAGAGTAAGATATTATGGTTTATGGCATAGGTTTACATGCACTCTTAATATGAGCATACATATACCACCATCATATTCATAATGTTATGGTTGGCAATGGGTCAAGCATAAGCATGTACAACATGGCACTCTTATAACACTTAGGATACATGAAGTAGCATATATTACCCATAGGTACACTCATTATTGGTTTTAGTTTCCACATTTAGAGCTCCATATGGGAGATTGTATGTCCATTATAGGTTGGACTCGCACACATAGCCACTTGATTCCTA
Source organism: Torreya grandis (assembly GCA_037957365.1). Lineage (NCBI taxonomy): Eukaryota > Viridiplantae > Streptophyta > Pinopsida > Cupressales > Taxaceae > Torreya > Torreya grandis. The sequence goes on along the minus strand of JARHVA010001155.1, from coordinate 3,163,314 downwards.
TTAGCACCTAACACATGTGTATTTGATATATTATTGGGTAGGCCATATTTATAGTATATTATGGCAATTCCATCTATATTACACTTATTATTAAAGTATATACATGCTAATCAATTGGTTAAGGTTAAGGGTGTCCAATATGAGTATCCTCTACCCATCCCATAAGCAATCTCTAATTAGTTTCTATTTATAGTTACAATAAAGACACTGGTCAAAATTTGAGCACCATTACCAAATATTACATGGTTATCAGTTATAACATAGATTGAATCTCCCATGAATACATCATAGTGTTTAACAAAGTTATTAGTGTAGGCTAGGCCTACTTATATGGTATCTACATGTATGCATACTCTCCCATAGAGACCATTACTAGAGAGACCCCTACATTAGGGATACATCATAGATTCTACGGGCCATTTCTCTACATAATTTATTCCAAGATAAATTTTATTGGGTTTTAGGGGTTCTCTTCATAGGGCACCCACATCACCTACAACCTCTTCTTCTAGTAGATGGGTTCCTAAGACCCATATAGTTCAAAGGGCATCATAGTTAGTGTTACGACATCATGGAATCACTAAATATGTAGCTTTAGACATAGACTATACAACATAATAGATCATGATCTCATAGTTACCATTCTACACTACATGCATGATCATAGTTCCCCTATTTGACATAAGTCACATTGATAGTGAGTCTCCTATGAGACTCATTGGTTAGTATGTTTCCTACATTTCTACATACTTTCCTTCTCTCTCTCCCTCACTCTTTGTACATAGTTTATTTTCATTTTATTTTACATATATTATACTCAAAAAATTCAAAAAATAATATAACATGTTAAAATAAAAAACCATTCAAATATTTCAAAAATACAAAATTTACAAAATGTATGCATTGTTATGTTTACATCTCTACTACTTGATAGATATTGTATATTGTTAGCTATCTTAGTATAGTTAGTTTTATCATACATAGTCATTTTACTTGTTCTTATTAAATGATAATATATTACATGCATGACTCTGACACTACAATAATCTAGACTCACTATCATCTACCTATTGGGGGTATATACAACAATTCAGGTGTATACATTTGATAAATTTCCCCACTCAATGGAATCTCATACATAGTTTCTACTACCGAGTTATATCTTTACATACTATAAATTATAGTTTACACATTGATAAATCTTGATGTTAATCATTTATACTTATTTCTTAGAAAAATTTATGACTATCACTAGTTAGAATGAGTATATGTGCATCCTAGCATTTACATAGATTTGTAATACATAGTTATAAATGATTTCATTTCTAGCTTTTCTGTTTTAGACTTCATTGTGTTTCTTATGCTTCTTACATTTTCAAGGGCATTTTCATATGCCATTTTTATTTGTATATACACTAATTACCTATTTGTATTCCTTGGAAATGTACCCATGTCCCTTGTGTGTGATTTACTACTTCTATATGTGAACATTTAAACATGTCCTTCTATATGGATCTAAGCCAAATCACTTGTTGCTTGCATATGTGGACATTTGAACATGTCCTTTTATATATTCATTCTCAGATTTACTAACATGTGCCCATGTCCATTATATTTTGACCCATTGGCCTACTTTTTCATGCCTCATGTGCTTGTATGTATGCTTATTTTTATGATTCTTCACCATGAGACTTGTACTTGCTTGTTACACACACACTATTTTTTTATGCCATGAAATACCTCATGTATCTACCCTTCATACTTGGAAGTCATGATGGACATCATGCCCCATCCCTTAGGTAGTTACTCAAATTTGTTACTATACACATTTATTACATCTATCTTGACACCCTTGTGTAATGCTAGTTTACAACATACATCTAACATTACATACTTATGCTTAAGTACTTTTACATTATAATGTTATGTTTTTACATTGTATTGGAATATCATGAAAATACTCTAGTTAACACATTTTTTAGAGCTACTTATTTTAAGGATAGTTATTACACATGTTTCACAACTACCCTAAAAAGAAGGGGCATTTATAGGGTTTTGTTATACCAATCAGTCTCCTACATTACTATTCATAGATAAATTTATGCACATGGTATTATTTTTATAAATTAGGAATAAGGTAGACATAGGATAAATATAGACTCATATAATAGTTCAAATTACCCAAATTTTAGACCTAGTAGATATTAGTGCCTAGATTGGGACACTAGCACCACATGTCACTACTATCCACTATAGGGTGTTATTGTCCAGTATCCATAACTTCAAGATAGTTTAGGTTATTCTTACCAATACACCAGTTATAATATATATTTGCATAGATATAATCACATATTTCATAGTTATGTTCATATTTTTCTCAAATACATTCATTTTAGCTTAGATTCATACTAGTTGCTTAGATTTGGGGGCATCATGCATGGCATGATCACTCCCACATTCAGTTCAATCACACAAATTTAGTTATTACATACTTAGTTCATATTTAGTATACTTGATACCAGATTGGGGGCATGTGTGTGGCACATGGTTTCTATATAATTAACTACATGTAAGTTAATCTAATGGAATGGAAAAATCCATGCCATTATCTACACTATATACACTTTCTATTACATTCCATATTATCAATAGATTCATGCCTTAATCCATATCTAATGATTAGCATTATCGAGTGGCCTAGAGCCAACTAATATACCTAAGTGGCCACAAATATAACATACATAGTTAGATATACTCAGCTAGATACTTTAATCACTTTGTGTAGTTTAGCTATAAATATATCTACTTCACATGGGCTAGAAATGATGGATTCATGGCCTAATTGTGTTATTGAACTACCCACATGAGATTTTTAAACACACTTACAATTTTATCCAATCTATTCACATATCAGGATCCATCAAGCAAGGGTCAGAAATGATGGATTAAAAACTAGATTGAGTTATTGAGCCACTCATATGAGGATTAATTAAGCTATCAACTTAGTCCAAGTTATTCAATGATATGATCACTATGTACACTCATAGACATAGGTTGTCACTAGGTTCATGCTTTGGTTTGCATACCCAATGAGGTGTATTCATTCCCTTCCTCTTTCTTTACTCAACTTTACTCAGTTACTTTATTTTAGCATAGTCTTTTACTTTTTTATCATCTCTTAAGGACTAATTTTTATATGTTTCATTATATGATATTGATTTGGATCATTTTTAACATATGAAAGCCTAGATTCACATACTTAGACTTAGCTACATAGGCTTCACTTCTAAGGTAAGTCTAAGTAGGCTTCTTTTTCCTTTATATTAACCATTTTATTTTGTTGCATTTCTAGCATTAAGTTGGGGGGGGGAACTTAATCACCTAAAAGTGGCATTTTTATGCTAAGAGTGTTACTTTAGTTAGACTATTCCTATCTTAGCACTAGACTTATCTTAGAGCCTTATACACACTTTTCAAGCCATTGTACAAAACACAAACATCTATAGTCAATTCAAACATATTCTTGTGATAGATTTCCTAGATCTCAATCCAATTTTCCTAGTAGTCTACTAGGTAGACATTAGTACCACATTTGGGACACCATAGCCACATGGTGCTAGTGTCCCCAACTAGGCATTATTATCCTTTTCTTTAACTCTCTAAAATGGATATTGTTTCAAATGTGTACCCCTCTTAAGGTCAGCCTAAGTACATTTTCTTATCCGTATAAGCTACAAATCTCTACAAATAGAATTCTATTTGACCTGTATTTACTAGATGGTAAATAGGTGTAAAATCCTATTCAAACAAAATAAAATTTGAGAAAATTAAGGTATTTGATCCCTATTCTACCCTAATTCTACATGCTACCATCTGTAGCAACCCTAAACCCAAATTTAAAATATTTCAAATCTTAAGAACATTCAAGGCATCTAATTCCACTCTCATTCTAGCATTCACTTAAACTTTCACTAATCACTAGGTGGAAGAACTAAATTGGTCTTGATCCCTCATCAAAGTATTAGTATGTAGGCAAATATTTTCACAATAGTGTGTTAAGGATGTATAGCCTATCCTAATAATAAACACACATTTATTACTCATTCCATACGTTAAAGAGGATTAGGATTTTCATACTAAGTGAATTTTTTCAGGCATAACATAGAGTTCCAAACTTTGTGTGCACAAGAATAGGAATAAGAACTCAGGTGCAGGTGCTCCTAGAAAATAAGAATAGTCCTAAAAAGAGGACACTAGCATTAGTTTCAGAACACTATAGTAGTATGGAATTACTATCCAAGTGGGGTGCTACTATCCAATGAGAAAATAAATTATAAGACCATGTTGATGACACTTAGAACCATCTAGAACTTAGTTTTCAGAACCCAGATCATTTACATTAGTCACATTCTAGATAAGTCTCTATTTAATCATATTTATTACTATTTTTAGAAATTTAAATAAAGTCAAAATCTATAAAAAAAAATTGGTACTTGATTATTGCATATTATTTGAGTGATTTAGACATCTCATCCCTTTAACTAAACATAATAATTTACTTAGTTAAAACCTAAATGGTTAAATCATTAGGCCGCCCATATCCTAGAGGTGTCTATATGTTATCATCTAAATGATGAAGTCTTGAATAACCTCATTAAGGGTGTAATTTAAATTGATAACATAGATAGCATAATGATGATGAAGAAAAGTCAATAATATCTACTAGTAGAGATATGATTTGATGACTATCAGATACATATGGATTGAGTTTCATAAAATTTGAATCTACCCCTAAGGTAGGTCTATAATTTTGAGTTGAGCCCAACCAAACCATTTTCATGGAAGACATGATATTTAAAAAGCTACAAATAACTATAAAAGGAAGGTTTAGGAAAACATTTAAAACTCTTTGAAGGCTGAGGATCTTCAAAAAGGCTTGGACTAGTAGAAGAGACTATGTATAAATATAGAGTTAGATAATATATAAATAGAGATTTGAGAGATTTAAGAAGGATTTTAGCTTTAGTATAGCTAGAAGTATGAATTACCCATTAGTAATGGATTTTTTTTTCCACTATAAAATATAAGAAGTTACTAATATCTTCTAATTTTAGATTGATCAATAAAACAAATGTATGCATTTGATGTGTAACTCTAATGGTTATGTGGTGTAGGGAAAACCTTCATTAAGAACCATTATCATGTATACAATAATAAACTTATTGTATTTGTTACACATTATGGTGTAGTTGTTATGGTTTGTTATGCTAGTAACTGTAGATTGTTATTCTAGTGTTGATATATCTTTTTAGTGACTACATATTATGTTGTAGTGGATACAAGAGATTTTCATAGTGGCTATAATAACTTTATGTATTAGTTTTGGGACAATAAAATACTATTATAATTAGAAAAGACTCTAAATTATTCCTTAATATGGTTTATTTTTATATAATATATATTATTTCCTATTTTATACAACATCCATAAATTGGATAATAAAGTCACATAATTTCATTTGTAACATAAATAATCATTCCTTTTATTATTAATATGATGCCAAGAAAAAAACATATCTTGGATTTATCAATTGACCCCAATGGTGGTCCCCTACATCCTCTAACCATAATATCTCACTAAGTTAGATTTTTCCAAAGCTCCAAAACCTTAAAATATGAAAATGATATGCCTTGACCCTTATTTATAAGATCCAAAGAAAATTTTATTACTTTCAACAATTATCTTTCAAATTAAATAAAATCACCATAACTTTAAAATTATATATCCTATTAATAAACCAAAAAAAGATCTAAAATCTTGACATCAAAATGAATTTTATGATACTAACAAAACATTTTTACTCTTTTAAAAATTAACATAATTTATAGGTTTGATAAAAATATCTCAATACTACTTTGGTAAATATTCACTAAACCTAACCTAACACCAATGATTGATGATGGTAATATTATTACAACTAGCAAGATAATTGAAGGTATTTATATTCATCTATTTAATTTCATTTATCTTATATTTATAAAATTTTATTGTAACATTTTTTTATCATTTTGGTACTACATTCCTTTCCCAAAACACCAAATCATGTTACACTACTTTGATATTTTATGAGATTAGGATGGGGCACTTATTTACAAGATGTATTCATTTATTAACATTCTTTTTAAAGACTCATTAGCACACTAATATTCTTGAGTTTACATCATAATGACTACGCTAGAATTGGGGTGGGTCAACTAGTGAAAGGTTTTGAAGATATTTTTCATGTATTATAAGTTTTACTACCAATTTTATACCACCATGACATTATCATGTATATTCCTCCTATTTTCTCATTCCCCCTTATTACCATCACTTTCTAGTTTCTAGCTTTTATATGACTGCATTGTTCCCATCAATGACATATTTTAGTGCCCCTTGGTTTAAAAAAGATCATTGGACAAGATAATGGCATAGTATTTCTACTAGAAATATTTTTACATCATTAATGGATATGATAACATAAACTAAATGTGAGTTTTTACTTTTATATTTTGGATCCATATTTTAGGTTTGATTATTTTCATTTATCCAAGATAATGATGTCATCCACTTTACTCATGCTCTCAAATCCACCTTAGGAAGATGAAGAGGAATCATATATAAGAATATTTTTAGTCATATAAAATGCAAAAATTGATAACTTGAGTGTGGCTTGTGACACCCAACCTATAAATTCCTCTTGTTTGCTCTCATGACCCTCATAGGCATCTTTTCACTGATTCCCAATCATACATATCCATCTATACTTAACCTTAGATCAACCAGACTTCTCTTTCCATGACTAATCCATCCCCGTAGGCCTCATCAACTTATGATAATAGCACCACACTTAGACTACAACATCGATGCCACTCCTGTCTACTTTTGGCACTCATGTCCAAGTGCATATTTGGCCCCAATAGTTAGTTTCTAATAATTCCCCATAATTATCTTTATTATCCTAATATGAGAAAATTAAAATCATGACCAATAGATCCATATAAAATCCCATTCAAAGATCATTTAGAAAGGGTTAGCAAATATAACTAAGAAATCAAGAATATAAGGAAGACTACTTAGAAAATGTTTCCTATTCTCTACATACAACCAACTAATACACTTAGAAGCTTATCTAAATACTTACACCAATCCATAACTACCTCAAGAAAATATAGTTTATCATTTTGCATCTTCATACACATTATTTCAAAAATCACATCAAGTGAGAGAACTACGTATGGCTTGATCCCTCTTCGAAGTATTGATATGTAGGTAGTGTGCCCACATAAGGGGTGTGGATAAAAATTTAGTGAATCTTACACACACTAACCCCCAAATATGTCTCAAAATTGGCTAAATTATAATGGAGTATAGGGTTTTAAAAGAGAATCCACTCTACAAGGATTTCTACTGACTTCCAACTGCTAAAACTTCACAGATAGGGTCACACAGGTATAAAAAACAAAACCTAGAAAGCTTAGATCTCTTGGATAATAGAGGTAGAGGTGGAATACAGAATTGGTGACACTCTTTTCCACTTTTGGAACTCCTATCCAATCATAAAATGAAGGTTAGATCTTGGTTTATGATAGTGTCCTAGTCTTACATAGTGAATTTTAGACCCTGTCCTAGTTGTATCAGTCAATTTCCAACTAAGTCTTATTTTCTTCTTATTATTACTATTTTTATAAAGGTAAAAACTTTAATATAATTTACAAAAATTAGTATCTTAATTATTACATATTTATTTATTAATTTTACTACTCAAACCCTTTAACTAAATTAGGAATAATACACCAATATTCCCAAATATGTTAAATCATTTGGTCAACCTAACTTATTTCATTTACACATAGAAACCCTAGGGTAAATTTCCTACTAATTTTTCCTATTTTTTAATAATTTTTTACATACATAATAAAATTATAAATTAGCATTAAATTTTGAAATTTTTTAGTAATTTTAAAATAATTTTCTTTCAAACCCTAGTTATCCATACTAGGTCCCAATATTTTCCCAAAAGTTTTCTAAATTTTTAATTGCATATTTAAATCATAAAATCACCTTAAATTTAAAAATTCAATAGTAATTTTTATAAATATTTATTTTACAAAACCCTATTTACATCTAGTTGATCTCGTTCAATCACAAATTTTCTAATAAATTCTTGATTTTTTACTAGCATATTAAAATTAGGCATTCACTTTAAATTTTAGAATTTCATAGTAATTTTCAAAAAAAAAAAATTAAAAACCCTAGTTACATGTAATAGGTCCTATTGCTTTTGAGATATCACCTTACATTCTAAAATCATATTTCAAAAATGGATCTCAATGATAAATTTTTCTTACATTTCATGCAAATAATAAAGAGACCATAACTGGTCCTATTATGTATATGAATGATGAAGTTTACCATATGCTATTACAATTTTTTTTTTACATTTAATTCTTAATTTTCATAATATGGGATGATGTTAAGAATGTTATTATTAAGCATGTTAGGCTACTTTTTGCTTCACCTCCCTTGGAGCCTTTATCAGATGATGAGTCATGTTGCATGGTCCATTTTTCTATTTCTTAGGTCACTACCCATCACTAGAGAGCCTAGTTCACACCCTTTATCCCTCCACCACATCAACCTATCGATTATACTTTCTCTTCTCCCATAGCTACTACTAGTCCTATACATATAGTAGATAATTCAGTTAGAGTTGTTACTCGATGTGCCACCATGCCTCTTCCACCTAGTCAGGAGACCCACCACCCTCTCATTCCTTCCCATCCCAAGCCCAAACCACTCACATAGGCAAATACACACAAGGAATAAGATATTATGGATTCGTTGAGAAACACACCAGCTAAGATTTCCATGTTAAAACTGCTTCAAAAAGCTAATGTATTCAAGGACATTCTCTATCAAGAACTCACTTAGACTTATTGTCCATTGATTCAGAGCTTTATTATTTTAAATCCATGGTCAACATACTAAAAAATATATAATATTTTATTATTTTTGATCATGATGGAATACCATCTCAGATAGTTATTGATCAAAATTTACCACTATTCATACAAGCTCAAGTCAAAACTAGCATAGTTAAGAGAGTTTTAGTTGATAGTGGTTCCAGACTTAGTATATGTAATATTACATTCTTATGTACCATGGGTGTGGATATGGCATCCATTAAAAAATCATATAATAATATTAGAGGGTTTCATGATACACCATAATAGACATTAGGCACCATTACTTTAGATATCATGGTAGGACCCAAAAACCTCTCTACATAGTTCCAGGTCATGCCAGGTCTTCTTCATTATAATATTTTACTTGGATGACCATAGATACATGATATGAGGCTATTTATTTATGCTCTTCATTGATGTATTAATTTTCTCCATGAAAGATACTTCTACACATGTCCAGTAGATAACCAACCTTCAAATATTATCAAACTACAGAGTCATCTTCAACCATTCAATAAATGGGACACCTCATATCACAATTCAACCACCAACTCACTCCATTTCTCTTGGTCAGATACATACACATGATGTTAGAGATATTATAACTTCTCACACTCTTCCACTTATAGTTATGTCCTTAGCTCTAGATATTCAACTAGTCATAGTAGCTTCAGTCATTCTAGCTACTCCATCAGTCATGATTCCTACACTTGTTACAATTATACATTCACCAATAGTAATTCTAGTAGTACCCATTGATTTTATAGATATAGTTGCTCCATTAGTTATAGATACTCTCACAACACTACTATATTCTACTACTATAGTTGATGAGACTACTATATCATAATTACCCCTTGTGGTAAATTCTAAGTAAACTTATGTATATGATATTGATAAATATTCCCAAGCTTCTTCAAATGATGATATGACACCCACACTCATAGATTACTATTTGTGTGGATTGAGATTTACACTAGTAGTCCTAACAGAGTACTGTGATGACTCTAGAGCTCTCATTACAAATCCTACATCACTATTATCATCTCGCACTACACCCTCAATATATACTCCACATTCATATCCATAGATATATCACTTAGTACATATAATTCTCATGGTTACCTCTATAGATATATATTTAGTTACTTAGATTTAGGCTAGTAGCACACAACATCAACCACAAATTATGTTATAGATGTTACTTGATTATGGATTAATCACATTAACTATAGTGTGACACAGATCTATTAGTAGATTATCACAACAAGATGGTCACCCATTTTATATTTTTCATGGGATCACAAGCCATGATACAAAGTCATGTACAAATTTATACCATAGATTGGATAAACTACAAGTTCAAGGTATTATTCAGATTATAGCACCACCATCACTAGCTTCTCTACTTCTACCAAAGCAATCTACTACTAGAGCTAAACATCCTAGAGGGGAATTAACATCTCCACCACCAGAGTAACCTTCAATTCACCTTTATCAGGAGGACACAATATACATAGCTTCTACAACATATGATGATACTTATGATGATGACCTTGAGGCATTTTATGATGGTCATGATCACTTCTTCCATCTCCATCCCTAGAGAACTCCATCTTTAGACCCTCTACCCCCTCCAACCTAATATTTTATGTCATCTTGTATATATTGTTTCATTCATATGCTTGTATATAGCCTTTTTTCTAATGTTTATACATAGCTTTCTTCTATTTACTTATAAATAATTTCTCATCTTGCCTTATACATAATCTTATGAATAATTGTATATAACTTCTTTTCAAATTCTTGTACATAGTCTTCATGTGATTATTTATACATAGCTCATAACATATCAAAAACACAAAAACATTCAAATATATCAAAATTCTAAAAAAACATTCAAATATTTCAAAACATTAAAAATATTTTGATTGTATGCATTATCCATGCTTTACATTTCTACTACTATGGTAGACTTACATTTATTATTCTATGTTATTGTTTATCTGTTTACCTACATTAACATTCTTCACTTGATCTCCTCTGATTGTGTGTAATGACATCCATCTATTTAATTACTTTACTCTACCCATTGAGGGGGCATCCTACTTATACAGTTGAGACATTGATACATATACTCACTAGGGGCATCTTCTATATGACTACACCATCTAGGTTACTTCATTCCTACACCACACAATCTAGTTACCTTGTTGATGTACATTATTTACTAGCTTACATAGATTACTCTATCAACATTTCACTAGTATATAACATTTGTGTATTTTTAGGCATATACCTAATCTTGTATTACCATGTATTACATACTTTCACACTATTATTTTTATTAGTTAGATATTATTATATTTTCATCATTCACATGCTTTCCATTCTTGCTTTGTGTAGCTAGCTTAATTGCATTTCTCAATTCCTATTTTGTCTCTTGTATGTGCCTTAAGAAATTTTCCAATGTCCTTTGCTAATATTCATTTGTGTGCCTTGGGACATTTTCCAATGTCCTTTGTCTGTACTCTTCTATATGATTTTGGCCCTCGTGCCAACCCTTTTATTTTTTTATTGTATGTGTATACAATATTCGAACATGCCTTTTATGATTAATTTATAGTTTGAGTGACATTTTCCCATGTATTTTATTTGCTTGGACCCTTGGTTAATATTGGATGCTTCTTGCCTTATGTGCTTGTTGATTTTTTTCTTCTCATTATTTTCATTGACATAATCCACATCATGTGTTAACTTGCTATCTTGGATGTCATGATGGACATCATGCTCCAATCCTCCTTGCCAACTAAAAACTAAAAACTAACACTTCTTGTTCTAATTCATTAATTTTTATATGTTATTTCATTGTTATATATATCTAGGCATACCCCTATTGATCTAACAATCTCTCAATACAAACTATGTTATATCTTGTCAATTATCATTACTATATCATATATCTTTGTAGCATAGCACACTTATAAGGCTCTTTATTTTGAGGGAAATCATTATAGGGTATTGATTCCTACCATCAAAAGAGGGGGAAAAATTAAGGGTTTTGTCATAGAGATCAAAACTCCAAACAATAAAACAAGAAGCATTAAGAATACCCAAATTAGCAACCAGACATCCAACCAATCAGAACAGATAGGAAAATAGTGAAATGTTAGAAAAATTACCAAATTTGGCCCAGGGTAATAGCACCAGGATTAGACTACAATGTTGGTGCCACTATTATCCATTTTCAGCACTCTTATCTAAACAACAAATAATCTAGACTTTTTAAAAGTATGTAGAAAAGTAGGTTCAACTATAATTTTGCACAATCAGACCAATTTAGAACTAGTAATTTTCAACACACTTTTGCTTAGAGAATCTAGATATAGGGGCAATCATGCATGTAATGATGGTTCTCACTTCTAATTTTAGATATGATAGTTGGCATAACTTATAGATTAAAATCTATGTTTCAGACACCAATGATTGGGGGTAATGTGCATGGGATATTTCTTTTATTTTCTTTTTGAGTTCAATATTACCCAGGCATTCTTAGATATTGTGCACATTATTCCATTTAAAATTGGTTGGCATCATTTCAAAGTGGCTTTCATACAAGCCTACCTTTCACATTTCAAAGTGGCTTTCATATAATCCTAGTGCACTAGTTTTAGAGTAGCTTTCGTACAAATCTAATCTCCATCTTTCAAAGTGGCCTAGTTTTTAGAATAAATTTAGCTATCCATTCTAATATTTTTAGATTATAGAGTATTCACAAGCTCCAAGATCTATCTCATATGACATACATTTCATATCTATATTAGTTTATAGCTTCACTTAGTGGGCAATGATAGAGCCAAAGGAATAGTTAGCTTTTGTATTCTTGAGCCACATATTCAAAGGGATTAGACACATAGTCCAAATTTTTTTTAGCACATACATGAACACATATATTTATTTAGTTGGTGATGATAGAACCAAAGGGTCATCCTTTGAATTCTTGAGCCACTTCTAGGGGATTGAGAACTTAGCTTCATTCATGATATTACTCTTGGTATAACATCACTTAGCATCACAACAGATTCACACTTCACTATATGCTCTCTCTATGCATACACAACATCACATATATTCATGAGCTTCATTCTTGGAGGTAAGTTTAGGTATGCTTTTTATTTTTCATTTATCTTAGTATTTTGCTTTCTTACATCACTAGAATAAAGGTGGGGGGAAATGTAGTCATATAAAATGCAAAAAATGGACTTGAGTGTGGATTATGACACCCAACCCATAAATCCCTCTTGATTTATCTCATGGCCCTCATAAGCATCTTTTCACTAATTCCAAATCATTCATAACCTTTCAAACTTAATCCTAGCTTAGCCAGACTACTATTTCCATGACTAATCCATCCCCCTAGACCCTGTTAGCTTAGGACAATAGCACCACACCTAGACTATAGCACTGGTACAACTCATATCTACTTTTGATGCTCCAATCCAAGTGTATTTTTAGCCCCAATGTTTAGTTTCTTTTGATTCCCCATCCTTCTCCTTTTTGGCTTAATGTAAGCACATTCAACCCATGACCAATAGATTTCTATAAAATCTCATTCAAAGATCATTTATAAAGGGTTGGAAAATATCATTAAGAAATCAATAATATAAAAAATACTATTCAATCAATCTTCCCTATTCTCTACATATAACCAACTGATACACTTACAAGATTATCCAAATCCTTACACCAGTCCCTAACCACCTCAAGCACATCTAGTTTATCATTTTGATTCTTCATACACACTATTGTACAAAGCATATCAAGTGGGAGAACTACTTATGGATTGATCCCTCTTCATAGTACTGGTATGTAGGTAGCATGCCCACACAAGGGGTGTGGATACACATTCAATTAATATTACACACACTAACCCTGCCTCATTCTAAAAATTTGTCAAAGCATAATGGAACATAGGGTTTGAAGAGATAATATTCTCTATAGGTAACTCTACTAGCTTCTGGTTGCTAAAAAATCATAGATAGGGTCACACAAGTATAGTGAACAAAACCCAAAAAGCTTAGATCTCTTGGACAATAATGGTAGAGGTGGAATATAGTGCTAGTACCACTCTTATCCATTTTCCATGCTCTTGTCCAATCATAAAATTAAGGTCAAATCCTAGTTTGTGATAGTGTCCTAGTCCTACATAGTGAATTTTAGACTCTGTCTTACCCGTATCAATTAGATTCCATTTAAGTCTTAATTTTTCCCTATAATTACTATTTTTAAAAAGGTCAAAACTAAAATCTAATTTACATAAATCATTAGCTTAATTATTTCATATTTATTTACTAATTTTACTACTTAGACCCTTTAACAAAATTAAGAATAATACACCAATATTCCCAAATAGGTTAAATCAATATTACACTAAAGGAAGCAAATTTATCATAAGGTACTCAAAAATATCAAAGATATTTGTTGAAATACAATGTCTACCATGTCTTTGGATTCCCTAACTTTTTTCTAATAGGTCTTATTTTATGCACGTGGAGTACACCTAAAATAATCACTCACAAAGTGATACAAGACAAGTGGGATATTAATGTGCCAATAATTCAATGAAAGGTAAGTATCCTTAGCCTTGTACTATATATTGTATACTTTAGTTTGTGTTATTATATTGGTGTTTCATGTTATTCCATGTATAAATTAACATATTCTTGTTATTTTATCACTATCTATTACATGTTTTTTATTTCATAGCTTTTTCTTATTCATAGATGAACTTTTACATTATATTTCAATATTTAAATTAGTTATATCTCAGTTTTTGGTATTGACACTTTTATTTATTTTATATATATTTCTTATTCCTATTCTAACATTTTTTTATTTTACATATGGCTTTTACTTAAGTATATAATGATACAAGTGATCTAGTTAGGTTCTTCACCTCGTATCTCCTTAGATTTTTTTAAAAACTCCCCTTTTATATTCATTACAACTTCCTTTACACACAATCCTTGTATATAACCCTAAAACATTTTATGTAGCTACATCTTATGTGTGTGTCTTAGATCTAGAATGGTGTTCTAACTTTTCCTATTTTAAATAATCATTCTATAAGAGATTATTTTAGTCTTACATGCACTTACCAAAATTTTTTAAATTTCCCAAGAAACCATACATCATGGATATGGATATACTTATGGCATACCTCAAAATAAAAATAAAATCAAATAAATTAATAACACAAAGAAAATATTTAATAATACATTAGTAGTCATTTAAATTTTAAATTACAAAATTCCTCCAAGACCATATTATAAACATTATAAATATTGTGTATATTATCCCTACAGAATACTAATATACTAAGATCATGTATTAACAACAATGGATATACTCTATCAATCCCAAGATATATTGAATTATAATTGAAAAAATAACATTCACAAGATTCCAATAGTAAAAATACAATGACATGTTAGCAAAAATAATATGTTTGTGTTATAAATTAAAATACTCAGTTTTATAAAAAGTCTTTGATAAAATTCTATAATTTAACCATGGAAATAAAAATAGCATTTAGTAATAAACCCACTTCAATTAAAATGATATATTATATCTAAATACCTATAAAATATCTGACATGAAAGATTAAAATATTAAACAAAACTGTTTACACCTGAGAGAATAAGTGAAACAACAATCACATATACATGCATGGCCTACATTGAATATTTGTTGGAAAACCCATATCAATAAAGTACCCAATATTAATCAACTTTGATGTGGTTGAAGTAATGAAGAGAACCTTATAAAAAATAATTGTATTGGATGCTATATTAATCTTTGGTAAAACATATTTTTTGTAAAAAGCTTTAAAAAAATGCATGTAGATGTGCCACACAAGGAAAAATAAATCATACTAATATGAAAATCTCCTACATAACTAAAAATAATATTATAAATGGATGGTTTAGAGATAAGTAATATTAAACCTTATTTTAGAGAGGATTACAAAGCAAGTTAGTCAAGCATTAGTCCATAAAAAATGAAACATGCATAAAGAAATAACTAACCAAGCCTATCTATTCCTATGAGAACTACAAAGGATATCAAGAAACAAATTAAATAAAGCAAAAATCATATTACCTTCCCAAATGGATTTACCATACCCATGTGGCTTAAAAGAATATTCTCCCTTGATCAAGCATCCTTGTCTTTGTCAACAATGGTGTTAAGCTCCTCCAATTCCTTAAGAACACTCCATAAAACCAAGGCTCTTGATTAAAAATCACTAAACTAGCCTATCAATGAAGTTTTATGGAAAAAAATTACCATAATAACCTTGCACCAAAATAGCTTAGAAATGATGTCTATGGCCTCTCTATTTATATATTTTTGAGATTGGTTAGGATCAACCTTGACCATCCATATCAAGATTAATATGTGTGACAATGGATAATCCTAATATTTGGAATTAAATCCATAATTATCTTCATCATGACCTTGGAAGAAGGGGCATTAAAGAGGCATGAGAGGCATTAACTAGGCATGGGTGACCCATAATCTTGATATTTTATGCACTTATGGCTTGATGGATGCCACCCCATAGATGATGTCACTAAGTTTTGTAGATAATAAGAATCAATTTTCAAAAATAAATATTCAAATACTCTCATTGAAAAAACACTTAAGCTCTTCATTTGGATTAATTAGCCTTAAGCAAGGTTAATCAACACTTGTGCAATTATTTAAAAATTGGCCCTTGATTAATCAAAATGATCAAAAATTCATATTACTAGGTCATAATTTAACTCAAGAATAATTAGAGGGTGATGTTAGATGCATTAGAATTGTATTCCCATTTAGGATGTTCCCAACAACAAATAGTAAAATCACATGATATGTACCAATGAATTAGAAGAAAAGAGTGATCCAGAGCACTAAATGGTGAAATGGTCATTTTGACTCGAAATGAATTAATCAAAGTTAGACAGTCCATAAAATTCATTGCCATATTTAGAGATACTTTAACCTAAATTGGCACTTGTAAATTTCAAGTTAAAACCATTTAGGAAATTTTATAGATTTTGACCTAAAATGTGCATTTGAGTGAAATTCGATTAAGATTGACAATTTCAACACAAATGATGTTAAGCATTATATGTCTACCTCTTACCCCTATTTGAGAAGGTGTAGTGAGACATTCAGGTGAAGTAACATAATTTTTAAAGAAAATATTTTTCAATAATAAATTGGAATATACCCATGATGCCCCCTCAAGAGGACATACTAAGATGAATGAGAAGGATGTACTCTCAAAAAGAGAGAGAAAGTGAGAGATTAACCCATGGAATAGATCACATCCAAATGAGTTAATGCTTACACACGTGATTACCATCATTTATCTAAATATAATGATAGGTATAATAGGCCCCAAATATGGGGGGAATGGAAAGGATTCAATCCATAAATGTAAGGGACACACTAGAAATGTAACTAATTTAAGAGTATAAGTTATGCACTTATAACATTGATCAATCTCGAGACAAGTTACACACTAAAAAATTTCCATAATGGGATTTAATGTGGAGAGCTTGGAACTAGAGTAAAAGAGAGAATGTTCTACTTCATCAAGGGAAACACCACTAGAACTGGGTCTCTAAAGAAAAGATAATAAGAAATACTCTAGTAGAGCATATTTGATTGTGATAAAATAGTTTTTCCCTAGTAGGGAAAATTTTGATCATTAATAAATAATAAATAATGATTTGCCCCTATAGAGCTAATTTGATTCAAACGTGGTTTAGATGTTGGGTCCCAACATGGGAAATTAGCAAGCAAAATAGCTCAAGGATATAACCCCAAAAATAGGTTAAAATGAGTAGGTGAAAATGTACATTAAATGGGGTAATGGCTTAGAAATCCATACAAAGCCAAGAATATGAGAATGCACAAAGTGATGAAAGAGATGAAAAGAATAATGGAGATATCCAAGCTAGCCTCAATATAAATTTAGTGCTACCCACATAGTTCTATGGACTCATGTTATAACATGAACATTAGGCCAATGTAGTTAACCCAATTTTGGAAGAGAATGGAATGAAGAAGGATGAAAAATGACCAAGAATTTATTAGACTCACAATGTATGTGAAGAGATGCACATCTAAGCATAGACAAAGAATCTTGAAATGAATGTTACCTATATGCCTAATTAAATATCATGAGTGTAATTTTTTCAAAGTGTTCTTGAGAATCATTCATTAGAGTTGATGTTGATGTTAAGACATTGAGACCTGAGCATAGAGTGCTTTTTATAGAAAAATAAATTAGGAATAATAAGTATGAATATCTTAGAATGACAAAAGATTCCAATTACACTAAGCTATTTCAAATGTGAATATCTATAACTAAGGATAATGATAAAATAATGACCAAAACTAGAGTTACAGTGATTTACACTTAAATAAAAAAGCAAAAACAAAGAAAAAGGAAAACATAAATGAACCTAACTTGAAATCAAGATATAATTTATCAATAATTAAGTAGGAACAAAAATGTTTAAAAAAATAAATAAGAACATCTTAATGACATGAGACCAATATATGAATAATCAAGATCCATGTGGACCATGAAGGCATTATTGAACACAAAAGATAAAAAGCAAAAATTAAACAAAAAACAAGACTAAGAAACACAAGACCAAGAATGGAAAAAGAAGTAATAAAAAGAGAAAAGGAGAATAAATAAAATAAGAGATGTGAAATCACAATAAAACACCAAGAAAACTAAAATAAACACACACAAATAAAAATTAAGTTAGTGTAATTTAAAGACAAATGTTCATGCATGTGTAGTAGAGGCATTACTTTCCACCATATCATAACAAAAAAAATGACATGAAAATGATTTGATCAAACATGGTTTAGATATTGGGACCTAACATGGGCAATTGGAAAGAAAAATAGCTCAAGGATATAACTAAAAAGATAGGTTAAAGTGATTGGATACAAACATACATGTGATGTAATGGCTTAGAAAGCCATATAAAACTAAGAATATGAGAATGCACAAAGTGATGAGAGAGATGGAAATAAGAATGGAGATATCTAAGCTAACCTCAATATAAATTGAGCGTTGCCTACATAGTTCTATGGACTCAAGTTCCAACATGAACTTCAGGCCAATGTAGTTCACCCAAGTTTGGGAGAGAATGAGGGATGATGAAAAATGACTAAGAATTGATTATAATCATAATGTATGTGAGGAGATGCACATCTAAGAATTGAAAAAGAAGAATAAAATTCATGCTACCTAAAATCCTAATTCCATATCATGAGCCTAGGTTTTGCAAAGTGTTCTTGAGAATCATTCATCAAAGCTGATGTTGACGTTAAGACATTGAGACCTGAGCATAAATTTCTTGTTATAGAAAAATAAATTAGGCATCATAAGTATGAATATATTATAATGACATAAGATTCATATTGCATTGAGCCAATTCAAATGTGAATATCTATAACTAAGGATAATGGTAAAACAATGACCAAAACTAGAGTTACAATGATTTACATTTAAACAAAAAATCAAAAACAAAGAAAAAGGCAAACATAAATTAACCTAACTCAAAATCAAGATATGATTGATCAAGACTTAAGTAGGAACAACAATGTTTAAAAATAAAAGGCAATAACATCTTAATGACATGAGACTAAGATATGAATAATCATGATCCATGTGGACCATCAAGGCATTCTTGAACACAAAAGAGAAAAAGCAAAAATCAAACAAAAAACCAAGAATAAGAAACACAAGACCAAGAATGGAACAAGAAGTAATAAAAAGAGAAAAGGAGAAGAAATAAAAGGAGAGGTGTGAAATCATAAAAAGACACAAAGAAAACTCAAATAAACACACACAAACAAAAACCAAGTTAGTGCAGTTTAAAGACAAATGTTCATGCATGTGTGATAGAGGCATTACTTTCCACCACATCATAACAAAGAATAATGACATGACCATTATTCCATAATTAAAGAGGAACAATGATAGAATAAATAGAGGAGGGGAATATAAAAAAGGGGTTGGCCAAGCTAACTTGAGATGTATAAGACAAGTGGATGTTTCCTACATAGTTATGTGGATGCATGTTACAACATGAACTTCAAACCAACTATAGTTCTCCTAGGAAATGGGATAGAAGAAAAATGATGATTAAACTAGCATGATTAATGTTATAGATGAAATGGAAGATATGACAAAAAAATGAGAATGGTTTGGCAAATAAGAAGTTGATGAGATGAGAAAGAATAATCCTATAAAATGGTAAGTATGTGGGACAAGGTGAAATGAACTAGTGTTTCTATGCTTGCAAAATGGAAAGAACATTCAAACATAATAGTTTCTCATAAAATGGAAAGAGCGTTAAAAATTAACAGTTGCTCATAAAATGGTGAGAGTGTTCAAACTTAATAGTTGATCACAAAATGATGAGATCATTCAAACTTAATAGTTATTCATAAAATGGTGAGAGCATTCAAACTTAATAGTTACTCATAAAATGATGAGAGCATTCAAAATTAATAGTTACTCAAAAAATGGTGAGAGCATGATATGGTGGAATAGGAATGTACAAATGTATAAAAGTATGAAACAATGTTTTTTTTCTTTTATGGATCATGTTCTAATGTTTTTGGTATTTTCAAAGTATTTCTAATGTTTTTGGTGTTTTTGGGATAAAATATGCATAATGTGGGACCATCTAGTCAAGGAGATGCACGTCCAAAGAGTAGAGGTTCCAATAAGACAACTAAGCCATATTTAATGGCCCATACTCACAAATTGATGAGAGAAAGGTTCTTGATAAAATAAGAAAGCAACAAATACTTATAATAAGAAGATGTGGCTGTTCACTTGTTTGAAACTACACAAGACTATCCTGGTTGAACTGATTTTTAGATTTGTTGCTAAAGATGTTCATAATGTTCATGAGACATAATCAAGATCATAATTAATTAATGGACAAAAAGTGTTCAAGCTTATAACATGTCCTAGACATAACAAAGAATATACTTCTTAAAGAGAACAATCCAGAATGGGCTGAAGAATGTGTTTAGAGTGCCAAGGGTTCAAATCCTTTACCATTGGGATTCATAAAAGTGGACCAGGGTAGTCTAAAATGTGTTCAAGGTAAGATAAAAGGTTGGGATAAAATTACAACACAAGTTTCCCCCAAGTTGGGGGTCTTATAGACAGTGGTTCAAAGTTGTTCATGCATAAAATCTCTTAAGGTGTATGATGTTCATGGGCTCTGAAAGTTATTCACCATTAGGTTTAGCCAATTGATATAGTCTTAATCCATAGTTTACTATGACAATATATGGTCCTAACCAATTTTGGCATTCAACATTCATGTTCTTTTGGTTCTCTTTCAAAACTAAGTCACCATTCTTAAATTCTTGAGGGAGAATGTGTTTTTTGTAGCTTTTCTACAATATATTTTGATAGGCCTTAAAGTTTTCTAGGGTAGCCAAATGCTTATCATCAAGAAGTTCTAGTTCTTGTAGTTGTGAGGCTCTATAGTCTTCATCATCTTTAATGTGCTCCAGTGATATTATTAATGATGGGATCTCAATATCGACCAAGATGATAGCCTTAGTGCCAAAAACAAGGGAGTGTGGAGTAACTCTAGTGGGGGTGTGATGATTATTTCTATAAGCCCAGAGGGTAGGAAAAAGTTGCAAATGCCAATTATGGCTAGCATCACTGACAATCTTGCTTAGGATGGATAAAATGGTTTTATTTGATGCATCAGCTTGTCCATTGCCTTACAGGTTATATGGAGTGGATTTATTGTGCTTTATCTTGAATTTTTCACAAATATATTTCACATATTGATTCATAAAGGATCTACCATTATTGGATATAATATGGGCTAGGTAGGATGCCATATTGACAAATGATATGGTAATGAATGAATTTGGATATTTGTTTCCTATTAATATAAGTAAGAGGAATGGCCTCAATCCACTTGGTAAAGTAATTGATTGCAATAAAAATGTGCTTATGGCCATCTAAATATGTTGGGTTAATTTTTTGAATGAGATCAAGACCCCATGTTGAGAATGGCCGTGGTGTTGTAATCAACTACAATGGTAAGGAAGGTGCAGGTATCAAGTTGCCATGCTATTGCTAAGGAACACACTTCTTTACATAATTACAAGTATTTGTCTCTATTTAGGGCCAATAATAGCCTATTCTAAGAAGTTTCTTTACTAGGACTATACCATTGGTATGGGCCCCACACATTCCTTCATGAACCTCCTTTAGTGCCAACTTGGATTCTACCTAAGATAAACAATGAAGGAGCATTCCATCATAGCCTTTTTGATAAAGCATGTTTCTAAGGAGGATATAATGTGTTAACTAATGAATGAAAAGTTTGTATTGGTTTTTAGTAAGGTTGGTGGGAAACACATGACTATGGAAATAGTTATAAAAATATTGGTACCATGTTAGCTTAGGTGAGGGATTAGGATAAAAAATGGTGCATATGCTCTCTAAATCTGATAGAATATGTGCAAGTTAAGAATATTTTCAATCAAGAACTGATACTCTATAGTAATGTCATGCATTTGAATCATGGAACCAATTGTTTACATGGCATGGACATATCTGTTGTTGACTCATGGAACTTGCTCAAACTGTAGAAATTTAAAATGTGTTTTAAGATTATTAATAATTTGCTTGTAAGGAACAAGTTTATCATCTCTTGTTTAATACTAATTAATTTTATAATTTATGATTATCTATGAATCTCCATAGACCTTTAAGCTTTGAATATCCCATTATATGGAAAGATGGAGCCTTGCAACCAATGCCTCATATTCAGCCATATTCATTGTACACTAAAATTGTATATGGAATGCTTTGGAGATCAAATCCCCCTATGCCATGATCAACAATATGCCAGATCCAAACCCTCAAGATGTGAAGGATCCATCAAAATAGAGTGTTTAACATTAAATTTCTTGTGATGCTTGTTCTATCATCATGATATAATCATCTAAAAGGTCAAAGTTGAGGGGTTGAGTGGTCGTAATAGGAGCTTCTACAAGTTGGTCATCAAGAACTTGGCCTTTGATTGTTTTCTAATTCTAGTACTCAATATCAAACTCACTAAGAAGCATAATCAATTTAGCCATGAATTCTTGAAGAGCTACTTTAGATAAAAGGAACTTGAGAGGATCTACCTTAATGATAATAATAGTTTTTTATTTATCATATAATGTCATAATTTCTGAGTGGAAAACATCATATCTAGAAATGCCTTATCAATAGGCATATAACTATATTCATAGGCTGACAATGTGTAATTTAAATAATAAACCATGTGATCCTTATCATGATCATCATGCTAAGCCAAAAGTGCCCCTAGTGCATGTGGCTGATATATAAAGAAGCAGTGGCCTTGTGTTAGAGTTCATAAGACTGGTGGATTGGCCAAGTATGTTTTAAGATTTGTAAATGATATATAAAAACCTTCCTCCCATTTAAATGCTACCCCTTTCTTTAAGATATGATTAAATGGGTGGTACTTATCTGCCAATTGAGAAATGAACCTACATATAGACTGGACCTTTCTTTGTAGACCTTGAAACTATTTAAGATTATTTGGTGGAAGCATCTCCATAATAGCAGTGACCTTTATAGGGTCAACCTCAATCCCTAATTATGATACAATGAACCCTAGAAATTTTCTTAATGTGACTCCAAATACACATTCATTAGGATTTAAATAGACTTTATATACATGAAGCCTCTCAAATATTCTCCATAAAATGTCAGGCTGTTTATCTCTTATTCTTGATTTTTATAGTATATCATCAACATAGTCCTCAATAATGTCATGCATCATGTCATGAAAGATGATAGTCATTACACATTAATATGTGGCTCTAGCATTATTCAAACTAAATGGCATGACTCGGTAACAAAATGTCCCCCATAGAGTGGTGAACTTGGTCTTATGCTAATCCTTAAGGGCTATCTTGATCTAATTGTAACCAAAAAGTCCATCCATTAAGTATATAATCTCATACCTAGCAGTTGAGTCAATAATCATGTCGATGTTGGGTAGAGGAAAATCATCTTTAGGGCATGCTTTGTTGATATCATGAAAATTAGTACAAACACATATACCTAGGGTCTTGTTACTTATTGTAACTATGTTATAAATCCATTCAGAGTAGTCCAGTGGTCTGATAAAATTATCTCCTAAAAACTTTTCTAACTCAGCCTTAACGAAAAGAGCGATGTGTGGATGCATTTTTGTCAAATTTTGCTTGACTGGTTTAACATCATGGTGAACAACAAGATGATGTATAACTAAATATGGATCCAATCCTAGCATGCCAGAATATGCCCATAAAAAGATGTCTATATAATCCTTAAGAATGGATATAATATGTTCACGTTCTACTTCAGTAAGGGAAGCTCCAAGATAAACATTTTTGGGATCCTCATGGGTTCCCAAATCTACTTCTATTGTGTTCTCCATAAGGAGTGTAGATCTATCTTCTAGAATTATAGGCAATATATGGTCATAATCTTATTTTTATGCTATATCTTCTTGTTGTTCCTCCCAAAGATATAGATAATATGAAGAATCATAATCTACCTTCTTAGGTAAAGGCCAATTGGTAAAGGCCTTTGGAAACTCAAGAATAAGACACTCAAATATTTGATGTTATTCTAAATAGATGATTGTACTAGCTATGGAACTTGGGATAGATAGATGTTTTATGTTTTGAGGGGATGAGCAAACCTTCCTAGCATAGAGTTCCTAAAATAGGTTTTCACTCAAAGGCTTGTCTTTTTCTTTACTTTTTCCCTGATCAACAAGTACCTCAAAGAGGTCTTCACCTAAAGATCTTGATGTTTATTCTTTATTATGACCAAGAAATTTTGCCTACTCTCCAAAGTAGGTAGAAGAATTTAATGAAAAATAAAAAACTTGATTATGATCCCTAATTCGGAATGCATCTCATAGGCCCATGTATTCTACAATCGATTCTTCATTTTGAAACTCATCAAGACATATGAACAAATTTTTCTAATCCTAATATATGAGTTTAGGATGGTAAAGGCATAAGTTATCTTGAGGGTTAGCTTTAGGATAGGAAGCACTAATGGTTAAGTATAATGTCCTACTTTAGGAAGGGAAGCACCACTAGGATGAGTTTTTTCTTTAGGATGGGAAGCTCCAATAGGTGTTATGGTTGATATGGCATTTGAATCAAACAAATCTGAATCAATAAGCTCATTACAAAGGCTATAATGGGATGTTGTGTCACTACTAGGAGTCTCGTTACTAGTCACTTTAGAAGAGTCACTACCAAATGTTATGAGGTCATCCTCTGGTGGTTTAAATTTGAGACTATGATTCTAATTAACAACTCTAGCTGATAAGTGTTCTAAAATTCTTTGCGCTTATTGGTCAAGACATTTCCCTATATAGTGAAGATGATCCATTATCTTGTTAGAGATAGGATACTTTGGATTCTAAAAATAATTCACAAGGCCTTCAAAATATAACCAATATCCCTCAATAAAGGCCTCTCAATATTTCTTTGGTGAAATTGTAGGTACAAAAACCACAGGAGGTTTTGGTTGTTTCTTCTTTGGTTTCCAAATCTGATTGGGTCTTTTAGGAGTCTGGGAAGTTTTAGGTTTACCAAATGTTTTAGGGGATTTTTATAATTTTATAATATGGAGGACATCCTTTAGATGGTTTGTTTAAATTCTTACATCTTTAATAATCACATGTTTATAAAAAGATACAGGAAATGGATCAATTAAAGTGGAGGCTACATCACTAGGGTTTATATAATTAGATGGAGATGGATGACAAATGATGACTTTATTCTTCTTTATAATGAATTCAGAACCTAGGTAATAGTTATAATTATGAAACTTTGCTTCAAGATGTTTGTAGTATTGGTATGGTTGTTGATCAGTGGGAATAGTAACCTCAATCCATCATGGGGAAACTTAAGGCATTGGTGAAGAGTAGATGGAACTACCTATACTTCATGGATCTAAGGATGACCAAGAAGTATGTTAAAAATAAGGTCAATATCCATAATATGGAATAATGTGTGATGAGAAATAGACCTAACAATGATTGGCAACCAAATTGTACCAGATGACTCCCTCTTGATGTTGTCATAAGCCTTGATTGTAATAGTCTCTAGTTGAATGTCTTTATCCATGTAACGCAATCATCACACCAATTTAAGAGATATGATGTTTAGCCCTAAACCATTGTCTATAATAACCTACTTGATCTTGTGATCCATAATGATTATCTCAATTTATTGTGGGTTAATATGGTTTGGGCCAAGGGTGGACATGTCCTTTTGATCAAATGTGATTTGTCAAAATGAAGACAAATGTCCAACTAGGTTCTGGAATTGATCAATGTTTATATCATTAGGCACAATAGACTCTTACAAAATTTTATTGAAGATGGTTCTGTGGACATCAAATGTTAATAAGATTTCTAATATGGAAATTTTTATAGGGGTTATATCTAATTGATCTATTATACTATATGGCCTTTAAATTATGGATTGAACTAGTTTAGTCTTTTTTGGGATAGTATTCAGCTTTGGAACCATTGGCACAATGTTCTCATTGGGTTTATGGAAAGAAGTGGGTGAAGGGCCCTAGATGGTAACTCATAGGAATCTAGTTGTGACTACATAACCTAGAGGTGGTAAGGAGTTATTATAATTAGAATAATAAGGCAAAGGGCCTTGGATGGTGACCGGTGGGTGATTAATAGTATTGTGACAATTTTGGCTCAGTAAAGAGAATTTATAATTAGAAGAATGGTATTGTTGTTCAAGATTAGTAACCTATGAAAATAGAGTAACAACATGATAATGCAAACTTGACATGTTATTACTAGGGGAGAGAGTGTTAACCATATAATTATGGGTCTCATGTTACAAGGAACATGAGATTGGACATATAACATTATAGTAGTGGTGACAATGTGGGTTGTAGAAATGTATCCCAAAATGTTATTATAGTATTAACATACATTGTTATAAGCCACATTATTGGTGTGGGAATTATGATCTCAATTATGCTCATTATGATTCTGACCTTATTGTTGGTTCTAATTCTACCTTTATCATTGATTATGACTATTTTGATTATTCCTTGGTGGCGGTGGATCATGTTGAGGAAAGGGGTCTTTATAGATTCCCATATCCTAATTTGTGTCTTGATTAGGGGACAAATTAATTTCCAGCTCACCATTTTCAATAAAGTCTTCAATAATATGTCATAATTGAATGTAACGATATGCATCATGACTAGCAACATAATGAAATTTACACCATTCATTCTCTTTGTACTTGTCTAGTTTTAGTTGATCTTGATGAAATGGCCTTGATATTGGCCATATAATTAATTAGCTATAGTGATATTTTGTAACATTGTTTCAAATGATTCTCCTAACTTTCTAAAGGCTCTAAAATTGTTATGTAATTTCCTTCATGGAGGTTGTCTCTACAAAGTAGGTAGTGGATTTGGGGGAGGTAATTATACATTTAAAGGAGGCATAGCCTGTACTATTTGTACATGTCTTGTTTTTATCACCCCATTTCCAACCATGTTCATATTTTTTCTAAATCCCTTAGGCTTATCTTGTATAACTATTTGAGGAGCTGGTGATTTAGTTTGATTAGATGCTTATCCTTGCACAAAAAACTTAACAAGGCCCTTAGTAATAAGACCCTTCTCAATCTACACTCCTTTGTCAATAATCTCTTCAAAAGAGTTAGTAAAATCTAACCATAGATTATGTACAAATTGAGGATGAAAATTCTATGCAAATATATTATCCAATTTTTTGGCTAGTAAATTGTGTTGAAAGTGGCTTACCAATGCTCTCCACCTTTGTAGATATGTAGTAAAACTTTCACCATCACACTGCTTGGCTTTGTATAAGTCAAAAACATTCAATTCATGTTCTATGTTATATGAGAAATGGTTAACAAATTTTTTTGATAAGTCATTCTATATCGTAACTTATCCATTGGGTAGTTTAAGAAGCCAATCAAGAGCTTGTCCTGTTAAACTTCATAGAAATAGTCATAGTAAGTACTCACTAATATAAGAAACCTCTTGACATAAGATGAAGAATGCTTATATGTTTTCATGTGGATCTCCTTTTCATTTGTAATTTTCAAATTTAGGTGCCTCAAAATGAGGTGAAAAGGGGTTTTAGAGAATAGATAAGTCAAATGGATATAAGAATATCTCATCAAATTTGTACTTTTTAAATCTATTATTCATCTCCAGTCTTTGGATAAATTCCTTCATAAAATTCCATTCTTGCATGTTTGGTGCATTTGTGGATTGGATAAGATGCTATTGGGGTAGAATTTTCCCCTAATTTTGTTGTTGTTAGGGTGGAATGTGCCCCTAGTTTCCTAATTTTGTTGCTATTGGAGTGGAATGTGCCCCTGATTTTGTTGTTGTTAGGGTGGAATGTGCCCCTAATTTTGTGTGGATCTATAGGGAGCATATACCTTTTGATCCATGATTTGGATATGATTTACTAATTTAGTTGAGAACATAGGTCATTACTTCTTGGATTGTAAAACATTCCCTAAATTTGGCTATTTTGCCCTTTGTTGATTTTGGAAATTTCTATGTTTATTTGCCAATATTTAGGTTGGTTGAAAAGAACTAGCCAAATTATCTTGAGAAATTTCCTCAATTTGAACTGAATGTTTGGGTTTTTGAGTTTATAAAGTAACCAAAGGTTCTTGATGATTGAAAAATGTATGTTCTATATCAAATGGAACATCTTGTAAGGTATCTTATGACTTTAACTATTCATTTAGATTTCCTTGATCCACTATGGTAATGTTCTCATCCATTACTTGTTGTGAACTTCCAACCATATCTTTGTTTTCTTTCAAAGCATTATTGTTAATTGAAGTTCCAAATAGGGAGTTTGTTAAGTTTGTGATAAGTTGATCTACATATTGTTGACTTATTATCTTGATCTTAGCTAGAAGATCTAGATTTATGGGTTTTGACTTTGTTTGTATTTCCTTTCCTTTGTTAGAGGAAGAAGGTATGTATATTTGTGAAAAATATTTCTCTTGCCATTATTTTTCTCCTTCTCTAATTAAGGTATGCAATTTTTTTGTAGGAAAATCAGAATGTAGTCTAGCACCAGGTTTTATCTATCTAAGAAGGGCTTCATCTTGATCTTATTTGGGTTGGTATTCATTATAATCATATTTGAATCCTACTATTTTAGGGATATAATAAAAAATAATGGGGTTATCTTGACCATCATAAAATTGCTCATCCTCATAACTAAGACCATAAGAGGCCTCACTACAAGTGAACCTTTGAGTCATGTCTAAAAAGAGCTATTCTGTATATTGATTAAATTTGGACCAATGTTTGGCAACCAATCAAAGTATGATTTCGCTCTCTTTTTAAAAAATAAACAAGGTACCAATGAGACTATAAAATGAGGGTGGTTTCAAACCATGCACAATTTAGAGGATTTGGTTCATGAGTTTACTCAACCTTTGGTAAAGTTAAAATCATATAGATTGGAAGAGAGTAAGGTAACTCAAAGACCCAAGGTGAAATATAGTACACCAAAGCCTAGATCTTTGTGATACACCCACACTACAAAATCTAGATTCAAATTTAACAAGCTAACCATATAAGTTTAGAAGAAATCTCTCTGGATTACGAAGAATACAAAATGAACTAAGCAACTCAAGATGTAAAAACATACGCAAATCACTAAGTATAAATCTAGGACCAAACAGGTAGCAAAACATCGCCACATGATTCTAATAAGATAAAATATATCTAGGACTCAAAGTGTGAGTGATACACAAGATGAATTGAGTCCACCAAGATGATAATGTGATTTTGAGTCTTAATAAATGACCTTCAATCCAAATAGAAAATTGAACCCAAGTTAAAATAAGATTATTGCACAAATGGTGAACCCACTTCGATGCACCAACCCTTAGAATTTATAAGGGCTCAATTTCAAATGTGGATTATAAATGAAGGATTTAAAAAAATTGGGTTAAATATCTAGACTCAATTGGGCATCATAACTATGCCAAAGTGGATGACATGACACAAATCTTTTTATAAAAAATTGAACAAAGAAAAGATTAATTTTCCATTTGGACAGCGTAACATCTCCCTTGCTCAAGAAAATTGAGGACAATGTGTTTTGGTTAAGTTTAGTGAGTTAACAAGCAATTTTAGACACAAATCAAGACCAAGTAAGCTAATGACAAAAAATAAATGTCTTAAGTCTAAACTGATAAGGTATGGCAAAGTGGGGTCTACTAAACTAGTAAGGTTTCATTAATTTTAGGGGAATCAATTACATAATGACTTTTATGTCAAATGATGTACAACACAAGCATGAAAATTATGTGATCCCATCATCAGCTAGTTGTAAAAAGGTCTAGTCCTTTTTACAACCACTATATCCTACTATTTACTCAGTGTAGTGTGATGTCCAAATGCAGATACATCCCATGTGTAACTCTAAAGGAGTCAAATGAAGTCAATGTTGGGAGATGAAACCCCAGGTCAAAGATTCCCTAAAGAGCTTATGAGAGGTAATGATGTCCCCCTTGTAAGCCAAGTTTGCATGAAAATAAATAAATCATATAATAGAAATACTTTAGGGTCATTTTCAAGATCACCCAAACTTTGGTGAGTTTTTGGGGAGTGCTTTACGCAAAAGTATTTCTAAGCCTTGGATTAGGCTATTTGTAATAGGAATGGCACTTTTGATTCCAAAGGTTCCCTATATGGGATAAATGGAAGATCATACACACAAGATTCCTCTTTTTCCAAACAAAAATCTAACTAAACAAGTATTTCAAGAAATAATTGACAAGTGTGTTCAATTTTAAACCCAAATAAAATGTTTGGTGGTGTTCATTTGACCCCTTGGTCTTGGTTGTAAACTTTGAAAACAGTCACTAAAACATCTAAGTTCCTTGTTAAACACCCAAAACAAAGTTCCTAATTCATTTTGAAGCATGCAAGAGGTGATTTAAACATGTTTTTATGAAAGCAAAAGCTTGTTCCTATAGCAAAAATCTCAACATGTCCTTTAGCTTTAAAGCTTTTTTGAGTTTGAAATAATAAACTTTATAAACATAGTGACTAACATCAATTATTACCATCAACATCAATTATGGCTAATACAGATCTAATCGATGTTGGTTTTATTGATTGATGTCGGTTAGGTCAGGTAAATGATGTCAATATTTCTATCAACATCGATTACTGTGTAAAAATTGTGGCAACCAAAAATGGAAAAATAAAGTTAGAAAATTGATTTGCATGAATTTTGAATGCTAAAATAAATATTTTAGACCTACAAAAGGATCTCGTTTAGGCGTGAGATGCATCTAGTCCCACCAAGCATGTAAATATGTAGAGATGATTACAAAGCAAGTTAGTCAAGCATTAGTCCATAAACAATGAAACATGCATAAAGAACTAACTGACCAAGCCTATCTATTCTTATGGGAATTACAAAGGATAACAAGAAACAAGTGAAAGAAATCAAGCATCATATTACCTTCCCAAACAGATTCACCATACCCATGTGGCTCAAAAGCATGTTCTCCCTTGATCAAACATCCTTGTCTTCATCAACAATTATGGTAAGCTCCTCCAATGCCTCAAGAACACTCCATAAAACATAGGCTCTTGATTATAAATCACTAAAATAGCCTATCAATGAAACTTTGTGGAAACAATTTAGCATAATAACCTTGCACCAAAATAGCTTAGAAATGATGTCCATATCCTCTCTATTTATATATTTTTGAGATTGGTCAGGATCAACCATGACCATTCATCTCAAGATTGAGATGTGTGGCCATGGATAATCTTAATATTTGGAGTTAAATCCGTAATTATCTTTATCATGACCTTGGAAGAAGGGGCATTAAAGAGGCATGGGAGGCATTAACTCAGTATGGGTGACCCATAATCTTGATATTTTATGCACTTATGGGTTGATGGATGCCACCCCATAGATGATGTCACTAGGTAATGCAGATAATAAGAATCAATTTTCAAAAATAAATATTCAACAACTCTCATGGAAAATCCACTTAAGATCTTTATTTGGATTAATTATCCTTAAACAAGGTTAATCAAAATTTGTACAATTATTTGAAAATTGACCCTTGATTAATCAAAATGGTCAGAAATTCATATTACTAGGTCATAATTTGACTCAAGAAGAATTAGAGGATTATGTTAGATGTGTTGGAACCATATTCCCATTTAGGATGTTCCCAACAACAAATAACAAAAGCACATGATTTTTACCAATGAATTAGAAGAAAAGAGTGATCTAGAGCACTAAATGGTGAAATGGTCATTTTGACTTGAAATGAATTGATTAAAGTTAGTTGGTCCATGAAATACATTTCCCTATTTAGAGTTACTTTGACCTAAATTGGCACTTGTAGATGAAAAGTTATAACCATTTAGGACATTTTATATATTTTGACCTAAAATGTGCATTTGAGTAAGATTGACAATTTCAGCACAAGTGATGTTAGGAATTGGATGTCTACACTTATCAATTCTATATTTCACTAATAATGGGTAATTTTGTTAATTATAATCATATGAGTGACTCAATTTATAGTAAAAACATAATTTATAAACAATTTTTTGATGCCTTAGGCATTACCTATATCCCTTTTGAATAATTTTTTACCAAACTTGGTTTGACTTTAGTAAAAACTACAAGGATATCTAAATATTTGTATCTCAATCTACACTCAGGTACATATGTTAAGTCTTCTCTAAGACATTTTTTATATAACTTGATACTATTTGAAGTGTTAATTTATTAATATATTTCTTATTGATGATTGATGGTTATCTGTCCCTAGACTTGCCTCATATGATTATGAGGACACGACATGGTTCTAATTAGGAGATTGATGTATATCATTTTTCTACATATCATGGTGAGCCATAAGAAGATTTATAAAACAAAAATAAATTAATATGATTATGTAATAATAATTATAGTGGTCCATTCATTAGGATAATTATATTTTTAGTGTTTATGTTGATGCATGATTACATCTATGTAAATTAAACAATTATGAAGAAGATGACGAAGAAGATAACATTGAATATACTAGTATCAGAACTTAATTTATCACCAATGGAAACTAACCTCATAAAGTGATAAAATAAAATTAACATGGCCTCAATGAGACATATAAAATTTATTTTGATGGATCGAAGTGAAATAATGGTATGATATCCAATGTTCCTATTGACTCCCTAGAGGGGAGCAAGATGTTCCATTCATATTGATAACAATTTAATTGTATTAATATATTTTTTAATATGAGACACTCTCCCTCTAATCAAACATGGTATAAAATAATAGTATTAAAATCCTTCAAGTGTTCAAAGATACTGAGTTAATAGCTAAAATTTATAATTCATGTATGTTGTGAAGAGTACATTGCTAAGGTCATACAAATATAGAATATTAGAATTGTTTTACATTTTAAATTTTGTCTATTTGTAATCAAATATTAGAAATAAAAACTCTAAATTAGACCACATCATGATATTGTAATAATAATTTGACCCCTTAAATAGGGTATTTAGATAAAAATGTTATATAAAACTTATTTTTTGCACTTCTATTCTACAAAATATCACAATGGAAGATATTTGAAAATGATTAAAAAATGTTCTAGCTTCATTCACTAAGAATTTTATTTATTTGAATATATTGGTCGAAATATTAACCAAGTATATGATAAGTAAATTATTTATGTCAAGACAAAAAAATACCAATATATCTAATCACACTGGAGAGTGTATACATAATTGTTTTAAACATTATCATTTACTGACACTTTCTCTCTTGCAAGAACCTATCGAGTTTCAATCTCTCTAAGTGCACACTTTAAAGGGTGAATCAAGAAATGGTGGGTATGCCATTTGTGCTTTGAAATATTTTTGGTTAATTTTATCATACCTAAACCCACTATCATTACCTAATCCCACTATAAATCCTGCTTATCCAACTCCCCAAACAAATAAACACCATTTATCCATTTCCCTAATCAACTCTCCTTTAAAATATCCCATAACCAAGAAACACAAATTTTTCCTAATAATTTAGCATATTTGATGATGTTATGAAATTTAAAGTGCATTTTATAGAACTAAATCGACTTGGTCACCCTAGTTTGAGGCCTAAAGGTAACTTTTTTCTTAAAATAGGGTCATGTTGGCTAGCCTTTCTAGATGAAATTTTAGAATTTAAGACCTATGTATTTGTATAAATATAACCTTAAATTTAATATAATAGAGAGTAACATTCATTATTACATTATTAAAGATCTTAATTTTGTTACATCTACATTTAAAGGAGACATTCCTTAGGGTTTTCCTTGGAGGGAAGATAACTTATCTTGTGGTAATTATTGGATGTAAGATATGAGTATTTTATCCTAGAGTTGATTTCTATAGAGTGATCCTTAAAAATACACACAAAGTCTTGAAAATAACCATTATCTAATGGAGATATTGAGACTTGATAGATTAGTCCAAAGTTAATTATCTCTAACATTTGATATTTAATTTGATAGATAGATATTGCACAAAGTAATAGGTTTTGAATGTAAAAATCCTTACTTAGATTAAATCTATACTTAAACATATTATAACTATATGGTATTATTTTATTATCATCTTCCACATTAAGTGATCTAGGTCCTCATTTGCCTACAATAATCCATTTATTTTTTGTTTGTTTTAAATTGTTCCTCTTTGTGCCACAAGCTTTAATGAACACTATATTAGTTTTATTTTATGTATTATAAGACTCATCGATGTTTATTGCATCATGTTATTTGAGTAGAGGATTTGGAACCCTTTCCTTTCATTTTGTGATATAATAGATCCCTTGGTTAAGCTTAGTGGATCCAATTTATTCATGCCCTTAATATAAAAAGTATCACAATATATCTTAGTTGATTACCTTATCCATGCTTGGATTTAATAAGTAGGATAAGTTTTAGATATGTTTTAATTTGTTTTCATACATTCTGGTGAACCCAACATGAATCTAACCCTTGTATCTTTAGTTATTCATTTACAATCAACTAGGTCACACTAGTCAACCTATTTTTAACCTTTTTTGGTATATAAAATATGCAAAATCAACTAGGTCACATTGGTTGACTTAGGTTTATCCTTTGTTTTCATGGTTTTCATCCATAGTCAACTAGGTTACAATGGTCTACCTAATCATTCTCTCTATTTTCATATCCAAGATTTATATCCAACTAAGTCATGTTGGTTGACCTAATTTCATCATTTTATTATCGGGTTTCATCTATAGTAAACTAGGTCACATTGGTTAACTAGTTATTTTTCCTATTTTTTGAGTTTTCATTTATAGTCAACTAGGTCAATTTGGTCGACCTAGTGCATTTATAGAGTCTTTATTTTTTAGTTTTCATATAACTAGGTAACACTATTTGACCTAATCTTATTTTACCATTTTAGTTTATAGCTTTTTATAGACTAAATTGACCTAGTAAACCATAATTAACCTTCGTGTTTTTCATATTTTTGCCTTTATAGGACTAAATCAGACTTGTATGATCTAGAAATATATTCAACACTATTAGTCAATAAACTAAGTCAACGTAATTAACCTAGTTATATTGCTCTTGTTCACTCTAACCAGGTTCATACTTCATTTTTTGGCAATTATCTCAATTTGTCATTTCCCTTTTTCTTTAAAGTTACTTAATATTTTAAATTTATAGTATGTTTTTTTATAATTTTTTAGTTTTATTAAAACTTATCACACATGCAACTAATTGGACCTGATCAAATTATATTTATGTCTATCTATTTTTTAAACAAATTAAGTTGACCTAGCCAACTATGTTTTTTTAACATGTTTTCACAATAGACTAGATCAACATACATGACTTTATTCTGTTATGTTTGACAATGAGGTCATCCTGGATGAACTTAATGTATGTGTTTATTTTTCAACATAATCAAGTCATTTCACTTTCCCTTCATAGTAATTAATATCACCTTTACTTTTAAAAGAGTTTGTTTCCTATTTACTTACTTTTCTAAAATTTTAGATTGGTTTTTAACACTTGATTTTTGCATGTATATTCACTTTGTCTTAATTTCCCTAAAAACTATGTACTGATATTTTTAAAACTATTTATATAATGTTGTGAAGGCCTATGTGATACTCTATTTATGGTAATTTTATATCATTTACATATATCATGGCATGATGGGATTTCCCAAATACTCATAGCCATAGTATAAATCTAAGCATGGTCTTTATTTTCCATGTAACTCAAGGTATTTCAAAAATACCTATGATTTCCCTTTGAATTAAACCTTAGAAATACAACAATCCATTTGATATTGTGTTGAATAAATTAGTGGTTAACATCAAGAAGTTACTTCCAACTTACCCTTAAAAATGAGTTTAGTGGGATATGGAATGGTACTTCTTCCATATTTATTACTATAAAACATTAGGTCATCACTATCCAACATATAAGTATCCTTGGGAGCCTACAAATAAATCAAAACCTTTTATTAAATCATCCTAATCTTCTTTTCAAATAATTAGTAGCCATTAGTAATTATAAAATTACGTTTTTGCTTGTTTCTTTCTATTCTCTATTATATTTCAGAATACATTGACCAAAATTGATATAGTACTATGATGTATGTTTTAAATAGTTATATATTCCATTTATTTTAATTTTGTTTCTAAAATACATCATCCAAAATTTTGTTATTTTTTTCCAGATTCAACTAAGTTGACTATATTGACCTAGTCTAACTCTATATTTTTGTACCTATATAACTAAGTCATCTAGATCAACTTATTAGTATTTTAAATCTCTATTTTTATTTATTTTCCTAATTAAGTTGACTAGATTGACTCAGTATAATTTTATACTTTTCTTTTTCCTTGTTTATCCAACTAGGTAAACCAACTCAACCCAGTAGGTTTCCAAACTATTATTTCTCCTTGTTTTCTTAATCAATTTGACCAACTCAACATAAT
Organism: Torreya grandis; assembly: GCA_037957365.1. Taxonomy (NCBI): domain Eukaryota; kingdom Viridiplantae; phylum Streptophyta; class Pinopsida; order Cupressales; family Taxaceae; genus Torreya; species Torreya grandis. The sequence continues at coordinate 3,126,077 of JARHVA010001155.1, read as the reverse complement.
GAGTTTATAGACTATTATTTTTACTTGTCTACTTGAATAGGTTAGCCATCTTCACCCAATAGGTTTTTAGACTACTATTTCTCTTTGTTTTCCCAACTAGGTTGACCAGCTCAACCTAGTAGGTTTTCAAACTATTTTATTTTTCCATGTCTACCCAACTAGGTTGACCAACTAAACCTAGTAGGTTTCTAAACTATTATTTGTCCCTATCTTCCCAACTAGGTTGACTAGATCGACCCAATATGTTTCCATTTTATTATTTATCCATGTCTACCTAACTAGTTTGACCAACATAACCCATTAGGTTTATAGACTTTTAATTTTCCCGAGCTATCCAACTAGGTTGACCATCTTGACCTAGTAGGTTTCCAAACTAATAGTTTTATATTTACATTTCACCATGTAGTACTTTTTTTTGAAATTAAAATACAAAATAAAAATGGTATGATGAATTTAACTAAATTCCCTAAACATCCTCATTCTATACTTTCTTATACTTTTATATAAAATTAAAATGTAAGTAATGTTCATTTGTCCGTTAGAACCAAAAACTATGGGTCACCTCCTTCTAAACATCTGGACCCACTTAACTATCCTCTAAAAATTATTATTTTCAAGGATGAGATTTATCTCAAATATATTATCAAATTTATAATTTTCATTAATTAAAACCCTCAACATCAAGGAAAGGATCCCATGATAATCTATAATATCATGATGGGACCTTATCTTTATTATCCACCTTCATTCATACATAATATTTACACAAGTATTTGGGTAGGTCATGCTATGACTCCTTCCATTGATTTTTCTTCTTTCATACCTTCAACTTTATCTACTACTTATTTTACCTTTCCTAGTATCTCCAATACTATGACTAGTCTTTCCTTTAGTGGGACTAATAAAAGTTACCATGTTCATAATCATGTCAATATTACCTCTTGTGTATCTCAATTTACTTCTAATAGTCAAGACACTATTATACTAGTCAAATTATATTATAATCCATGAATCAAATGACTAATTTTCAAACTAATAATCCACATCAAATGACGCAAATGCAAAAGAAACTTTTGTAATTATAAAATCATCCTTAACCCATTAAATAGGGAGTTAAAAATACTAATTCCACCCCTCACCTCCCCCTTATATATGAAAAATTTAACCTTATACCTCAAACCCCACTTCTTAACATGGCTATCAAACACTTGAAAAATAAACCCTTAGTACCTTGAATTGTAAACATCTACATAGATTGTATTATTCATACTATAACTTATAACATATCCACATATCTTGAATTGAATTTAAATTATTTTGAAAACTTTTATAAATATTTGATTAAGATCAATGCCTTTATCACCACCAAACTCTTAGCTAAAACATTTGTACGTGATATTTTGGATTGGTATAATCATTTCAAATATCATCCTATATCCAATTTAAAAGAGTCATTTAATGCATTGGCATAATAATTCTAAGCTAATTATCTTATTTAAAATAACTTAGATCAATTTATCAATTATAAACAATTAGAATCTAAAAATACCCAAGTGTTCATTAAATGATGGAGAGCATTATCCAATAAAGTTGAACATAACATGCTGGAAGACAATATCTTCCACTTATTTACTAATTATCTTCATCATAAATTATAATATCATATTAGGAATATCTATAAAAAAAATTGAAGAAGCCCTTGAGAAAGACAAACATCAATATTTTCTTATAAGATAATTTGATCCTTCTCATCCTCTTATTAAAACTTGCATGCTTGTGAAATATAAAAACCAAGATGATACCAATGATCATGTTATAGATAACATGATTCCTACACACTATTCATATTATTATCCCAAATGGTTATAGCTATGTTACTCTTTCACAAACACTTTCAAATAATACTTTACCATAGCCTACATCTATATTTTCACAATTGAATAATGTAGATTCTCAAAAACCTCTTTCGATGGTGTAAATTCAAAAGTGTTTTCTCAGGCCTTAACCATGATATCTTGACCTTATTCACCATACCAAAAAATGTTATGATACACATAAATTTATTTGCTATCAAATTCTCATGAGACTTGTTGCCAATTAAGAAAATTTACTCTCAAATTTCTTCTTGGTCCTAATTTTTATCATGAAACCCTAATTCCTGAGTGTCAACAATATTATGAAGCATCAACCAAGGTTAATGAAAATAAAACTAAATATGATTCCATTTATAGATATAATTATAATATTATTATTTATAAGGATACTCTTCCTAATCATCAATCATGTACTACTCAACCTCCCACTAACAATGAGAGTATTATCAGTATGAACAATATGAGGAGAGTAATTTATTATATTGACCCTTATCCACATTATCAATATAATAATTTCCTAACTTTCCATACTATTCAATACTCTTGCCTATCTCATTTTACATAACTTGGGCATATGACAATGATTCCAAAAAAATAAAAGAAACCTACTCCTTCATCCACTATCCCACATGTTTATAAAATGACACATTTGTATACTCATTAAATTTCCATTGATATAGATTATATCTCTCACCTATCATCAACTTATCCTTAGTCAGAATTACCTAAAACATAGATCAACCTACTTCTTAGATTTATTCACCACAAACCAAATATTCACAAGAACTAATCATCACCCCAACTACAAAATTTAGAACATTAACTAATTAAACCCAGTCAAACACACTTATTAAAACCAAATAATTAAATCCACAATAAAATAATCCTTATAAAATAAATTTATATGCACTTCCCCTCCTCCTTCAATAGATTTACTTCACCATTATACACTTCATTCTGATATAGTCCTAATCAAATATGATGAATGGGATCTTATAAAATAACTTTCCATCTCCCATATCAAATTCATTTTATATAACTCATGAGGACTTATCTTTATCATCTTAATCATCTAATGTGTTTCATATTTAAAATTAACCTCCCTCAACCTCCATGTATGGGGCACTAAGCCACTTTATCCAGTTCTAAATATAATATTCTTCAAGAATGTAAATAAATGTATATATACATTGATGAAACTCTAGATACTTATCTCTTACTAAAACTCCCTAAAACTTCAATGATTTATGATGAAATATCACTTTGTGTGGATGATCCTTAGTTATTCATTAGTGTCTAAATTGGTGACATCCAAGTCAAGTGTGCATTAATTAATCAAGGTTTTAGCACTTGTGTTTATTCCCATGACTTTATTAAAACACTTGGTTATTTTGAATGCAATCTTAAACATACCAAAAGTACATGTCAAAGTTATGATAAAATACAAATGCCTCCTTTAGGGTGTGTTTGGCTTCCTATCATCATTATTCTTATCACCATTCATATTAAATTCATTATCTTCAATTTTTAATTATCAAATAACATCTTACTCATTCAACCTTGGACACACCTCATGAGAGATATAGCCTTATCAAAATTCTAATGTGTCTAGTTCCCTCACAATAGTGATATATAAAATATTCAAGAAGACATAGCCCTTATAATTTTTAATAACTCCAATAATGTGGTATTTTCAATATACCCACCCTTGAACCTTTACCTAGTATTCATTTTCATGAATATCATTGATTTAATTATCATATCAACTCTAATAGAGGTTATAATGGCAACCCCAAACTTGTGGGAAATATATTTCCTAACCTATCAGATTATGTTGATGATGATGATGATGATGATGATGATGATGATGATGATGATGATGATGATGATGAACTGGAGATATCAGTTTGAAAATCCAAGCTTTCAATCTCCATTCACACAATTAATTAACTACCTCCTTTATGACCTTGGTCTCATGAAAACCTAATTGATGAGATTACCATTACCATAATAAATACTAAACAATCCACTCTTCATGCTTCTTCAACTAATAATATCACTGATGTTTGTATCATTTATCTTCATACTCTTCATTATGATGAGGTATATTCTTTATATGACCCCTTTTTATCTAGTTTTTATCATGTGAAAAATGTATAAATACTTAGATATAATTCTTATTTACATCATAATTTTCATAATATTACTTATAATGATGTATTTTATTCCCCTTCTACTACACCTGAGATTGTATCTTCTTCACTTGATGTTCAAAGGTTTAAAATATATAACACATACACACTACTTCTTATCTATTAATTTTTAAGCCTCATTAGAGTTTCTTCTTGATCCATCCATGATAAGACTAGTTAGTTTGTTAGATTTTATAATCCTTAAATCATTCTCCCTCCTTAAATGTTTGCTACACTATGTTGACCTACATTGAGATATTTTCTCACATCTATTGAGTATATTATAGACCCTAATGATGGTGATGGCATATTAAGTTTTCCTAAGATTAATCCTCTACCTGCATGATGGGTAGATGAGCCATATTGTGAGTTCCATAATGTTTTTGGGCCAAGTATTATTGAACACATCATAGATTTATAACATAAAATTAGGTTTCAATTTCAAATCCTACCTCATATAATCAATCTTCATAGTCAATACTCTTAGACACATTTGTTATTTTCATGTTACAAACATGAATTAATCCACTCATTATCTATAGCTTTAGTAATACATCGATGTTCTTTAACTAAAAAAGACATAATATATTGATAAGAAACTATATCCACCTAAGATACTCATATAGTACATCCATAAACATGGATATGTTTATTATCTTTGGCATTATTTTGTTACACATTAACAGATAGGTGTATAGTCCTATAATAAAATTTCCATGATTTTCCATGGCTTACACCATCACCTTCTCAATAGTGTACCTAGGGTCTTGTTGTTAATAAATTTTACACCCTTGGAGTGGTAGTTAAATCCTTCTTTAAATTGAGTGAAAAATGGGATTACCCCTAGACTTATGGGTTATCTATAATAGGGATAAACCTCTGGATTAAAGTGCTAGCTCCCTTGATATGTTTATTGAAGCTCATCAATTATACTATTTAGCTTGTTTGGCTGAAAAGGGATATAGATAACCTGAAATAAACATAAACTAATGAGGTGATGCATCAATTTAATCTCCAAAAGACTACCATTAACTTGAATTTTGAAATATGACTCATGAAACTAGCTTCAACATCCAAGGTTTCTCTAACATAAGTATTTCAAACATGAATGTGATATGCTATGTAATTCCCAAGATAAATGAATAAGAGGTATTATTATAGACAATATGTACTATAAAGCATTTAGTTAATTGGAAGCAACTTGGTGATAGTAGTGAGGTGTTTATAAAAAATTTAATACATGGAGATATTTATCAATTATTTCCCATAACTCTAATCATCCTCAACTCACTTCTATAAATCATACAACTACATATGGAGGAAACACATGCAACTTCTCATTGGATGGTGTGCATTTAGACTCCTATCTTGAACCTATCATGATTCCAATAGTATATTATGGTATCAAAAACATATACCATGATGTATCATTGAAATTTGAGCCAAAATTAGCAATCAAACCTTTAATACATTGTTTAGACACAAATTATATCTCCCAAGAGCAAGTAAATTTGAAGAGTATAGACAAGAGACACATATCAAAAAAAATCACATGAAATCCATGAAAATGAGGAATTTTACATGATTTATAAAGCATTAGATACCTATGATAGTGACTACCATGAAGATAAAATAAAGACTTGCAGCAGGATTCAATAGAACAACTTATACCCCAAGAAACTCTTCTTCCAAATTAAAGAACCTCATATATATAATTTGGATAATTAAAAGACCATTAAAAGTATCTCTGTGAACTATTGAATAATTCCTCAAAACCATTATTATCCATATATTTATAAACTAGATAAATATGTGCAATAATAGAACTCTATCAGATGGATAGGCCATACTGACCTACTATCACTCCTAGAAATTGTTCATAAATAATAGGCCACTAATATGAAAACCAATTACACTAATTTAAATATTACTAGGACCCTTAACGATGTCCAAATTTTTATCTCCTAACTCTCTCTCCAATGTCCATACCATTTAGTTCAAATTTTCCTTCCTAATCTTGTGAAGGTAATGATGGAGGATAAAAGTTTTTTGGAGTGTTATTTAAACTCAAAACTTGGTCCAAAGATGTAAAATTATCTAATGGATATAAATAGACACTTACAAACCATTTGAAACTTAAAACTAATCTTTAAAGGTCATACAAGTTCTTCTAAAGTGTATTTTTACCAAGATTAGGCATTCAAATGTAGTTGTTGTCAGACTATGACTACCCCTAAACATTATCTTACCAATATATGACATTAGGGAAATTTTTAATCTTATTTAAATGTTTTTCCTTGAATTAGTACGTTCAACTCTTTCAAATGGGCTAAAAGATGGCCAAATTGAGATTTTTTGCATATGAGAATCACATAAAGATTAGTACATGATAATATGACATTAAATACATCTCAATAACCTTTTATAATGAATTTAAACTATATTAAACCTTTGAATTTATTTTACCATTCTAAGACCTTGTACTTGACCATAGGACTAGACAAGTGAACATAAGACCAAACTCTAGACAAGGACACATGACTATATGGGGCTATTTAAGACCACTTCAGACCATGATGATACCATGACAAACATTTGAAAACACTATGAGGTTTAAAACTAGAAGGGGTGACCAATTTTGAATTGGGGTCAAAATTTGGTCAATAGGTCATTCATATGAAAATTTTAGGCCTTCCCCACCCCTTCATCAACACATATATTAGATGATTTTACTCAGATTGCAGCACTAGTTCCTCAAATTAATTATCCTTCATAGGATATGCCATATGTGCATTCTTATTATTATAGAATACCTAATTTATCCATAATGATAGTACATCAACAAGTCTTCACATGACTCTCTATGAAGATAGATGAGACTTTGATCAAATTTAGACTACAATTACAAAAGGATGTATCTAATGTTATAATGATGTATTTTTTTAAATATACTAGTATTTGTAAACACATTGTTATGTTTCATCATATTACTATTCAAATTTTTATATGATTTAACTTCATATTTCACTACTACATTTATAATGCATTATCATCCTGATGATATTTATCTTTCATATCTTTTTAATTGATTTAATTATCAAAAACATAATTTTTGTCTAAATTTGGTTTATAATTAGCAATTGTGTTCCCCTATTTTGATAATATTTTAATTTACATAAATTTTTATGTTGGATCATTTGTTAAATAATATAGTTAGTCATGTGACATGGCTCTTAGACTATACCCTACCCTATAATATTTTTATTATGATCTTCTATAAAGCATATTCATAATTATACCATTTATTACATGGAACTCTCATGATACCCATTTATCACATACATTTCCATCATATTAATCACACATACTGTTAGCATTGAGATTGCACACTTATTTGTGGGAAAGTCTAAGCATCTTAAAACTGACATCAACTTTATGTACTTATCTCTTGTAACTAAATCATAGGCTTATTTATTTTCATCACCTATATCATTCATGACTAGTTCTTCTAAATCCATACATAGGAATAATACCAAGATTCATAAAAGTTAAATTCCAAAACATTCACATGAAATGTAATTATTTAAAGGCAAAAATAAATATTCAAAATTCAAAACTACACTAGAAGATGTGATTATTATTTGACACATATTATATTCTAATTGAAGCTCAAAATCCATAGTTGACCTCATAATAGATTTGAGGTCCATTGGCTTACAGTAGGCTAGTAGACTAGGATAGGAGTTCTCATTATTATACCTAGTATCACCTAATTTCTCATGTAAGTAATCAATATTCATAGTAGAATGATGGCTTTGTAATGGGTCTCGAGGAATATAGAACATGTCTTAGGAAGGTAGGCCCATTTTACCTTTTATGTATATATAACCTTCATGATATGATATAGGTGCCTCACTCATTATCCAATAGCTTTGTGTCTACTATTAAGAGTATTTTATCTTTTTGTTTTCCAAACAAAATCTTAGCCCTTGTACATTTTCATATTATGTCTCATTTCTACTAATGATCAATACAACACTTATGTAGTGTTTTTTCACTCCCTTTTTCCATAATATCATTCTCGATATTCCCATTGATGCATATATCTTAAAATTTGATCATACCTCATTCATCTTCTATTGTATGAGTTTTAGTGCAAGAACTTGGATAGGATCAAAACTTCCTCACAAAATTCCTTATCTCCTATAATAATTCCCATATTTTACCTCATTGGTTATACTTTTGTGAGTTGCAGTGTAAGACCTTGGATAAGATGAACTTGGATAGGGCTATGCCTTCCTTATAAAAAAATATTTTATCCTATAAAAACTATGTGCCATATCTTATCATAAAATAATTATACTTGTCTACATTATCGACTAACACAAACCCTAAATTTAGTTTATCACTCTTATTTGAACTTATGTTTTCACATATTTCATATCTCACTTATTTATAAATATTTATTTGTATATGTTTATTGACATGAATATTTCTTATTTTTGTTTATGTTTTATTGGACATTGATATTTCTTATTTTTGTTTGAGTTCTACCTTACATTGATATTTCATATTTACATTCTTTCATGTCTTCTTACTATATATTTTATATTTATTTTCATTACACTCTATTCAATTTTGAAATCTCTCACATGTGATATCTTCTCATAACTCTTTTTTTAATTTCTTTCTTTATCATTCTTTTTTACCATGCATTTGTTCACATTTTATATAAAATAATAACACATGCATCATACATTTTATCATAGCATATAAATATCAAGATATTTGCTGTAAAGAAAACAAATACATCTAAAACATCAAAAAATCATCAAAACATGTCTATTTATACAAATGGCTCAAAATATCTAATAAAATATCACATGATATAGTTATAGTATAAAAATAGCTCTACAAACATGGTCCACCCCACCCATCTAGTGGTGTACAAAATACACTACCCATATAAAACTATGAATCCCCTATATAAACATTCCACTTAAAGGATTATTTCTATGATCACAGTCCATCCACATGTCCCCATAGATGGGCCCCATGGCCTTACACCTATGCCAGCTATCTAGTTTTTTCTAAATGTGTGGCTCACTCTTGAGATAGTAACTACCATGCTCATAGATACACATCACCTAATATTAGTGTTAATTAGTGTTAATTATACGTGTGTTAATTTATATAGTCTTTGAAACTCTTGAGTTTCCTCAATGACTAATCAAAACAAAATAGCATAAGTGTTGAAATCACCATAAGATCAATCATTTATGGCATATCATGTTGAGGTATCATTTCGTTTAATATATCATGATACGATCTCTCAACCATAGCTATCCATCTAACCTCTTTTGCTATAACATCTAAAAAAATGCAAACCAAATATATATAATATCTCACATTTATATCTCCAAAATAATAAATCTATCTATCATTTATATCTAACTATTCTCAAAATTTCAACAAGACATAGCTTACTTACCAATAGTATTTCCATCTTATCAAACACCATGAATCATGGATTTAATATGGTGTGAAACCTATATAAAGGTTAGGTTAAATAACATGAGCATGATGCAGTACACTATGAATATACCTCATATTTAAACAACTCAACCTAAGATACACTATTGGATCTCCCTATGGTGGTGCATGTGGTTGTGGTTGTATATGTTGTTATACTAGATCTTTCCTCTATCTTTATCATTGAGGTGGTAATTTAATATCTATTATTATGGAACAAAAACTAAATATCCTCCTCCTCTAGTCATTTTTGCCCTACTTATTGATGGTTTCATTATATTTTAGGCCTTGGCTAGTATAACCATATGGTAAGAACATCTATTGGTACTCATACCCCACACCATGAAACTCCCTTACATGTTGTGCCTAAAATAATGAAACTACTCTAGGATTTTACATACATGGAAACCTAAACTATATTGGTAAATGAGGCACTATATGTGAATTTACCCACTAATTATAGTGACATGTAATTTTCACATGAAATTATGCTTGAAAGGTCCTTATATATTAGGGATAAGTATCTATTATGATCTAGTATGATTAATAAATAATTTATCCTCATGTGACCATATTAAATTTTTAGGCATGTGGTATAACATGTGATTAAGTGTCCACCACATGCATAATAAGGAAACATATACCACAAAAAATAATCATGTAGGCTGGTAAATTAGAAATATATCATAAACCCAACTACCAAATAATATAATGAGGCCCATATTCATCTTCCCTTATGATATAATACCATAAAATTCATGCACTAAATACACCCAAATCAGATATCCCAAGTCATACATCATGCCCTACTCCAACATGGACTAGCATAGTACAACAATATATAGTGGGACCTTCCCATATGACTTGTGAAAAATAATGTGAGTTGTCACAAGTATAGTTAGTGTCTTATAGATATCTAGAATAATTGACACATATACATCAAACAAGTGCACTCACAAAACTACCTAAATATATATCTCAGATCTAGTCACCCATAAATCCAAGGCTCATCTCTTTATAGTTGTCTCTAGTGTATCACATACCATAGGTGTGTATAAAATAAAAATTCCCATCAACACATGGACATCCTCTAGGGTGATACCCACATCAATGGTATCCCCATCTTCTACCCACATAAAAGTGTTAGTTATTCACTCTTATGTTCCTAAAAACATAGTGACTAACTCTACACTAAGTAGAATCTATCACATCTCTGTAATACTGTAAACACTTAATTTAGTCAATTTTGCTTGATTTACCATAAGAAATATATCAATCATATTAGATATACAAACCACATCTTGTAATCTCTAGATTCTTTGTCCCCTCTATAAAATATAAAATAATACAACACATATTAGTTTCTATCCCCAAATAATAATCAAACATACTTTAAAAACCAAAAATAAAATAAATTAATATACTTAACTACTTCATCAAAATATTTTTAATTTTTAATTAATTTATATATGTATCTAACTATGTCAACCCATTACATTCTTTTCATACTACATCAATCATGTACTCTACTACATTGGCCACTCCTACTTTTATATTAATTTTGTCTGACACTATGCAGTTAGCCACTTGACTTAACTAAGTGATCTAGATGGTACATATTTGGCCACTTTACTACCTGGTTATCCACCTTACCAACTAAGTTATGCATTTATAAAAGTAATGTGTTTAGCTAAATTACACATTGTCAACCACCTTTCCTCATGCCAACTATGTTAGTAACTTTTATACTAAGTCATCCATTTTTAAACTAACATGATCAACCAAATTATATGTTGTCATCCACCCTTGCTCATTTCAACCAGGTTAACCACATTAAACACTATCATCCACTCTAATTTATAACTAGGTTACCCAAGTAATACACAGTCAACCACCTACCCATATTTTCCAATTCTAACTTAGTTATCTAGGTTAACCCTATTTAATTTATGTAGTGATTATTTAACTAGCTCATTATTAATATATTAGACCTAATTTTTCATATTTTTAATTCTACCCATTATCCATAATAATTTTTACTCTATTACTAATTTTTTGGGGAAATTTTCATTAATAAATTAGCCCCATAATCTAGTTTCCGAAACATAGATCATTGTTATACCAAAATGCTAAAAATTTGGCTTAAATACACCCCATACCCTGACTATTTTAGTATTAGTTGTTATACATCCTCCAACTCATCCTCCTCACATTTTTTCCATCATCTCTCTCATCACTAATTTTGGTCACAAATCTATGGTTTCCAAAATTAGCAAATGTATAAATTACTATTTAATTACATTTTATAATAAAATTTTGAAAATTTTAATTTTACAATTATTTACCAAAAAAATATGTATTTTTCTCATAACTTTGTGTATATAAAATATTTTAATAAATATAAATAATTTTTTTAATCTTAAAAAATTAGATATTTTTTTCATACTAATGACATATTTTTGTAAAAGTTTAGAATTTTATCTTATTTTTTAGGTCTATCTCTTGTTTTATACATTGGATGCCTCTTCCATATATTTCTTAAGAAAATCTTATTATACATAAATAAGGTAAGTGAAGGCATGCATTTATAAATTATTTAATTTCATTCATTTTTTTCTTATATGTATTAGCTTACTTTTATGTGTTTTTATGTTCTTTTTTGAAGAATCATCTCATGTTACACCTATGTGACATGTGATGAACTTCATGTGGGGATATGTATACACACAATATTTTTAAACTTTATCATTTACTGACACTTTCTCTCTTTCAAGAACCTATCAAGTTTTAATCTCTTTGAGTGCATGCCTTAAAGGGTGGATAGAGAAATGGGTGTATATACCATTGGTGCTTCTCAATAATGTTGGTTAAGTATATCATACACAAACCCACTATCATTACCTAAACTCACTACAAATATTATTTATCCAACTCCCCAAGTAAATAAACCCATTTTATACATTTCCTTGAGTAATTATCCTTTAAAATATCCCCTAGATAACCAAACACCCCTTTTCCTACTAATTTAGCTTGGTCAAACCTGTTATAAAATTTAAAGTGCATGTTATGTAATTGAATCATCTTGGTTGACATACTTTGAGGCCTAATGGTAACTTTTTCTTAAAATATGGTCATGTTGGCCAAATTTATCGACTAAAATTACATAATGGTTAATACCTATATATATTTATATAAATATAACCTTAAATTTAATCCAAAAGATAGGAATGTTCATTTTTTCATTATTATAACTTATAATTCTACTACATCTACATTTGAAGGAGCCATTGTGTAGGGTTTACCCTAAATGGAAGATAGATTATCTTATGGGAAGTCTTGGATGAAAAGTATAAGTATTTTATCTTAAATATTATTTATATGGTTTTATCCTTGTAATGACACAATAATCTCTTGTAAAGCACCATTAGCCAAGGGAGAGATTGAGACTCGATAGGTTTATCCAAAGGTAATTATCTCTAACTTTTGTTATATCATTTTATAGATAGATATTGCATAGATTAATAGATGTTGAATGTATAAATCCTTTATTATATTACCTCTATACTTAAACTTAATATAGTTATAGGGTTTTCTTTTCTTTCCATCTTCCACCTTAGGTGATCTAAGCTCCCATTTTCCTACCATGATCTCTTGATTGTTTGTTTGTGTTAAACCTTGCCCATTTATGCCACAATATTTATTAATAACTATATTAGTTTTATTTTATGTATTAAAATACCTATCTAGGTTTATTTTCTTATAGGCTTTGTAACTCTCTCCTTTAGTGTTGTGTGATAAGAGATCCCATGGTTAGGATTAATAAATCTAATTTTGTCAGGCCCACAATATAAAAAGTATCATAATAGATATTAGTTTATTACCTTATATAATCTTAGATTTACTATGTAGGATAAGTAGTATATATATCTTAATAGATTTCATATAGAGATTATGTTTAGTCTTGAGAAAATTAGGAAGATAAAAATACTAGAATAGTTAAAACATAGGATTACCAAGTGGTGAAAACAACTCATAAAAAATGTCTTAAATATTTGTAAAATATGTATCCATCCTTAATACCAAAATAAAATTACATAATAGAATGAAACTAAAAATATTTAAGGTTATGAAAATAACATCATAGAACACACCATTGATGTGATGCCCAATTCAAAACTTGTCATATAAATATTAATCCAACTATAAAACATTTGATAAGAATAAAGATCTCAAAACTAATTATACATAGTATAATATTCCATATTAAATATTCAAATTGGGTGGAAAACTTAGTGTCTATAATAAAAATGAATTGGGACCGTCCCCTCTACATATAATTTGGAATTTTTTTAAAAACCTACATAAAATATAATTTGTCAATTCCTTCAATAGATCAGATGTTATATATTATATCTAGATAAAATATATTCTTGTTGATATATGGTTTATTAAGATATATTAAATTATGGGTACATGATGATGATCGACATAAGACTAATTTTACTACCAAGTTTGGTGTTGTTTACTATCAAAGGATTCCTTTTAGCCTATCTAATTTTGGAGTTCATTTTTAAATAACCATGGATAAAACCTTTAAATATATAACTAATGACATAATATCTAAATATATTACTAAATATTTTACTAATTTATTAAAAAATACAATACTAAATATATTTTCCTAGCTAATGTTTTGAAAATTACTTTATGATGTATGCCTTTGGAGGAGAACTAATCTAAAGGATCTAGGAAATCCCCACTTATCAAGGAAATTAACATACTTCAAAAGTAGTAGTACTAGTGAAAAATTAAATTATTTGAAGATGAAGATTGGTATTTAGACTACAATATTATTCCCAATATATTAAGATTAGGTACTAACAACATTGGGTATACTCTATCAACCCCAAGAAGTGGTGAGTGATGATCAAAATTAGTCATAGTCATAAGCTTCCGCTAGTGAAAATTAAATGGCATGTTGGTATAATGAATATGTCTTTGTTATAAATGAAAATCCTCAAGTTGCTAATAAGTCCTAGGTAAAATACAATTATCTAACTAGATCAAATAAAATAACAATTAAGACTCAACGCACTTCAATTCAAATTATTTTTGGCATCCAAATGCTTTAAAAATATGTGACTTAAGATATTACTCTTAAAGGATTACAAAAAATGGTTGTCACCTATGAGAATAAAGTAAATAATAATATCATACACATTCCTAGATTATAAGGAATCATTTTCTTATTATTGAGAAACCAAATATAGAATGGTTGGAAAAATGATATAAAAAAATCCCCAACATGTGTAAAAAATTCAATGTGGTATAGGTAATGAACAATACCCTATAAAATATAATTGTATTGGATGTTCTAATAATCCTTATTAAAATATATATTTTCAAAGATATTGTAAAGTGATATTATGAATATGTGTCACACAATCAAAAATAAATCACACCAATGGGAAAGGCTCCTTAAGAACCAACAATAATGTGCCAAATAGATGGTTTAGACGTAAGTAATGTTAAACCTCCTAGATTTTGTATTTCATTAATATTAGATAATCATTTATAAAATAATATTATGACTGAATCAAAATTTAGTTTCTCCATAATTCATAAATAAGTGGTTTATATCTTAAGAATTAGCTATATCCCATCAAAAATGGTGTTACCTAACTTGGTATAAATACATTAAAAAATATTAGGATAGTTAAATATTTTCATTTAAATCTACACCCATGTTCATGTGTAAGTGTTTCCTAAGGCATATTTTGATAGACCTTCATAGTATGTTACGTGTTAATTTATCATTATATTTCATATCTAATATTAGTGGTTTTGTGTCCCTATATTTTTTTTCATATGATTTTGAGGTGAAAACTTGGTACTAAATCAAAGATTGATATATATCCTATTTTTGTATATAATGTTAAGACCTATGAATAGTTATAAAATAAAACTCAATGAAATATTATTGTATAATATGACTTTAAATGGTTTAGTCATGAGGATAAATAAGGTTTTAAGTATTATGTTTATGCCCAATTATATTTATGGAAATTAAAAAATTATGAAGAAGATGATAGAAGATAACATCAAATATATTATATCAATACTTATTATATCACCGATGGACATCATCCTTGTAAAGCGATAAAATAAAATGAACATAGTATAAATAGGACCTTGAAACTTTATTCTGGTGGACTGAAGTGAAGCAATGGTATGGGATTTAGTGTTTATATTTACTCCCTAGATGTGGGAAATATGTTCCATTCATATTGACTATAATTCAATTATACTAATAATTATTTTTAATGAAATGAACTCTCCCTTTAATTTTATATGGTAGAAAACAATAGGATTAAACTTATTTCAATGTTCATAGATAATGATCTATTAGTTAAAAAATAAAATCCTTGTGTGTTGTGAATAATGCATTGCTTAGGTCATACAAAAATGTAATATTACCATTATTTGAAGTCTTTGATGTTTTCAATTTTCAATCGATCCCTACAAATAAAAAAAATAAATTAGAGTAAATGGTGATATTAGGATCATAATTTATCCCCTCTAATGGAATATTCAAATAAAAATTATATATAAATTATTTTATACACCCTTTTCTATAAAATTTCACACAGTGGAATATATTTGAGAATGATGATAAAAATGCCAATGCTTAACCCTTTTTTTGGATTTAAGGGTTAGGAAGGAATATAATATTAAAGATTGATTTAAATTATTCCTTAAATTAGGAAAATTAAATAATTCAATTTATGGTATTCAGTTTTAATGTTGAATTATGAAAAATATTAAACATATAAAGTATAATGTCAACTAGTATTATGAATGTATAATCATGAAGATAAAATAATACTCAGATTATGTAATGATGCACACATAGATCTAAGATGTATAGATTGGAAATGGATTGAAGCATAATACTATGTCCCACTTTTTGGTACAAAGGGGTGAATTAAATATGAAAATGTGAACATTTCTTAATTTGTATAGACAATAGTGACTTAACCGTATAAAATGTGAAAATGGTGTAAACTAATGAAATATTTCATTTTAAGTTAGATTACATTTATTATTTTTTTGAAAAAATAAAACAATTATAAATAGATTTTTTAATACCTAAATATAGAGTGTGTATGTTTCATGTACAAAATGTTTTATTGAGTACTTGGTTTCTCCTTATAATTTTCTCAAAACATAATATTTTATTAATATTTTTTGCAAAGAGGTCTTAGAAACATTTACACAGTGCAATATTATTTTTTATAAATTTTTTAATGATCAAGGTAAGGAATATCAATGCTTATGTATTATCCATGTGATATATATATATATATATATATATATATATGTTGAAATAGACTATTTTTTTGACCATTTGAACAAGTACATTAAATTTGAGTACATTGATATTTTTCAAAAAAAATTGGCCATACTCTCCTATTTTTCCCAGTGCCTCAAACATATGGTACTTCATTTTATAAATAAGTATATTTTACTAAATAAATAAAAATAAATATTAAATATTATTAAAATTTATATTATTAAAAATATCCTAAAAAGACATATTTATATGTAGAGCCACATGTTTTTATTTTATTTTTTCATCCTAATACATGGCATCCAAAGTGGAAATTTTAGGTCAATAGTAGTTTTCAACTTCAACTGGTGAGGATTTGATGCCACATGGGGTTATAATGAAGGGGGTTTGAATGAAGGGGGTTCATTCAAACCCCCTTAAATAAATCCTCTCATTGGTTGGTTAATTCAAATTAATCAAAAATTAATCAAACACACAAAGTAATCCTTTGACCCCCTTCATTCAAAGGGGGTTCATTTGAACCCCCTTCAAAAATTACACATGGGGGTTTGATGAACCCCCTTAAAATGAATGGGGTTTGTTTTAAATCTTTTTTTTTTTTTGGTTTTGGATGCACTTGGCCACCAAGTGAGACTCACTTATGTGCCATAACCCAAACAGGTTGTCTGATATTTAGGAAATAGTTATAAAATTATAAAAATATTATTTCAAGTTACCTAGACACTTGCATTGACTTATGGACACTTGCATCAATTTTACTATCTAAATATCAATGTGATTATCTTATACATAATGTTTGATGTGTTAAGATATGAACACCTTGATCTTTATATCCTTTTTGTCACCATTTGATTGATGTATTTGTATCTTATGTATACTCTATGTATCACTATATATAACTCAAACCATAGATCTCCACATTATGTTAGATTACCTTGCCAAAAAAGGGTAAGTGGGATCACAGTGTTGAGCCAACCTCAAAGAACCCTTTGTAAGTGACAGTTTCTTACATAGACAATACTCTAAGGAGAGCTCAAGACTTATGTATCTCTCCCATATGTGTGGGAATGTGTGTGTACAAGGGTGAAATATATTATATGAAGATGATTATAGTGATCTAGTTTATAAATTAGCAAATATGGATCATGGTTTATCTTTTGAGTGATTCAAAGTTATAGTATAGTTTATCTTATGATTTATATGTAAATAAGGATGAACAGGGTAGAATAGCTTGGTTGTGTGCTTTTAAATTCAATAGTATATCTAATCCTAAAAGGTGATTGATTTTTATTTTTTACATGAATAATTAGTAAAATTTGACTTGTATTTATACTATATATTTTGAAATTATCATCATATAAGGGTTAATGTCATTCTTAAGTTGACCCATACACACCAAAAGATTTGAAAATTTGATTTTTTTTTTGGGTAAGGACACTTGCATTAGATCGGGGATAATAGCATCAATGTTAGTGTCATGTCCTAAACACAACTCTCTAATATGTAGGAAATTATTTGACATTTTTTAGTTGATATATAACTATATATAACTATATAACTATATATATATATATATATATATATATATATATATATATATATATATATATATATAAGGTGTTATAAGTGATCTATATAGTTAGAGTAATCAATATTAGGATAAGAAATAAGTAATTAGACCTACTAAGGTGGTGATTGAGAGCCTTTTGGCTTCAAGGAAGGTCAAAATTAAGGGTATATCATTGAGATATATTTTTCAAGTGTATAATACTAATTTAACATATAAATATAGATTCAAGCATATACATTCCCCCTCCCTTTCAATATACTAATACATAAGGATGTAATTACTAAGTTACTCGAAAGAAAGTGTACCTTGGTGTATGCAACACACCCCCACTTGAATTTTTTTATTGTGAATGATATACAACCAAGATCATTTTATAATTTTAAACATTGTATATAATCTAAATTTTAATAATTTTAAATTACTTTAAGAAAGAGAGTAAGGAATGAGTAGATTTATATGTTGATGAAACCATGTTACCCCTTGGTAGTTTTATCTAGGTAGAGATGATTCCTAGTTGAAGTATTAGAGAGAAGTTCAAAACTAAACATCATAGATATAAAGAGGGAATTAGAGGGTGATCATGCCCTAAATTTGGTATAAGGATGAATTTTTCCAATTTAATTACAAAATCCAAATATAACCAATCTATCCAATCTAGCCATTTTGGTCAATCTCACCCAAGTTAAATAGTGTAACCATATCAACCCATAATAATATAATCAATTTTTAAGTCCATCAAGGGCATAAAATATTTATTTATGTAATAAAAAAGATCTAATTGTTGCATGAGGTAAAATCTCAAATGATGTATCTTGGTAAGGTCGGTGCATAAAGGTGTGTAATTTGAAAGTGTATCTACAATTTTGTACATATGCACCTTGAATACGTATTAAACTAAAGTATATGTCAAAATGTAACATTTTATTTGTACAATATGTATAATATGTATCAAAATTTTGAAAAAATCTTTCCAAATATGTGTCCAATTCATATAATTCTATCCAAAATGAATTTCTAAATCATGTAAATTGAATATTTTTCCCCCATTTTATCAAATGTATGCATGTGGAGTCAAGTATTATGTGACATTCCCCCAGTGATATTACCCACATTTGAGATGTGTGGATTTCAAAAGTGATAATCACCTTATCTCAAAAGGATAATATAACTATGATGTATTTGCATGAATCATGTAGTAAAAGAAGCATAGATTAGTGTAATTTCAAAGTAGATATATCAATGAATCTCATAATATGAATACATAATAATCCCTAAGATGCATGGTATTAATCATAATAATGTCTATAATATAAAAAGCTTATAAAATAATCAAACACACATAAAATAGTACTCAAATGTCACATAAAAATGGTTTTCAAGAGGCCATAAATAAGGGACACATTAAAATTATATATACTCAAGTGGAATAAATGTGAAAATGTCCACACATAAAATAAACAAAAAACACTAAGGGCACTATGGCCAACAAATAAAGTAACATATTCAAATGTTCCACAAGTAAGATAAAATAAGTAAACTAGAATTACACTCAAGTAATCTAATGTAAATATATTAAATAATGAGTTATAAGAAAATATAATAAGCATTTCATACTAGTCCTTGCATACATGTGTTAGAAAAATGTCATGTAGAGTAGCATATCAAATACATTATGTAAGATAACAACATGAGTTTAAACATGTGTAAGGTATATAAACTGAAAATTATAATCTAAAATTATAAATAAAACAATAAAACATATGTTAATAATGATCATATAGAATAAATATTCCCCCAACACAATTTATCACATTATAAGAGGAAAGGTCCAACATTTGCATGTTTGAGATATCATGGGTCTAATATATGCATGTATCACACTCAAGTACATGTGAAACATATGTGTGTATATAAATGACATGTTAAATAATAACATAAAGTAAATAAAATGTAGAAAATCTATAAAAACATATTAAATACTAAATATTTTTAGTATTTTTTTATTATTTGAATGTTTTTGTTTTTTCTTGAATATTTATTTTTTTGAATTTTTTGATTTTTTTTTGAATTTTTAGATTGATAAGAATAGAATATATGTATAGGGAAAATTGATAATATAATACAAGGACATAATCAATGGGATTCATTTATGAAATCCCTATCTCATTTGTGTCATATTCATATGTTAGATAATCATTATCATCAGGATCATACCAATCTTCTGTATTATTAGGAGTATAATCATCAACATAATCATTAGTATAGGAAATATGTAACTTCTTAGGTTTATCTTGAGATTATGATATAAACTTTTAATCATTTGTGTATGAAAAAACCATGGATCCATAGATTTGAATTTCCTTCTTGAATGTTTGATTTTCTTGAGTATGTTCATTATTGTCAAAATATTACACTTCATTATGTACTAGAGAAAATTCATGTAACTCTTCTTGACCACTAGGAAAAAATGTAATTTATGTTTCAACATATTAATATTTTTGTAACATATCTTTCTCTATATTTGCCTTTTAAATATTTCTTACTCTCATTATGTATTTTTTATCTTTTCTTGATTTATATTTTGCATTTTCAAGTTTTTCTGATGAATTATCCTTTGACACCCATATTTTTTGTTTGGGATCTTATACTTTAGAATATGTATTCATAATGTGAGTGGGTTACTTGGTTAATGTATTAATGGTAATATCATCACTATCTATAATAATTTTTATTTTTTTCTTTAATTCAAGAAAATAATATTTATAATGCTCATGCATTCTATGATATGCATAATATCATTTTGATCTTCTTATAGGGTGTAGAGGAGGTAGTTGAATCACTTTTTTTCTAAACATTTATCATAGGATTTCACTAGGACTCTTATTATCCCTTTTTCACTTTTTGAATCACTTGTTTATATGTATTTTGTTGTATATTTTCATTTGGATATGAAAAATTATTGGGTATAATAGTGATAGATGAAGATGCAAACACATGATTAACACTAGCATATTTGGATTTTGTAGGTATGTAATCTGATTTTCTAATCATGTGATATTTGAACCAGAATATTGATTTTGTTTTTGTAACTCTTTTATTAACTTTATCATAGTGATGGTTTGATATTGTATGGAATCCTAAGAATAAACCTTATGTAATTTATATTGAATATGCATATACACATTATATATTTCATTTATTTTTCAATGTATGGGAAATAAAAAACAAGTATTACCATCAAATATTTTTCAATGAAATAAGTACACAATGTATCCATGTTACATATGATTTATTCCTTTCTAATAAATTTAAATCTTATTTTTAAAATATTTTCCATTTAGAAATTAGAATTTAAAAAATCAAGAAATATTAGGTCAAATTAGGGTTTTTCACAAGGATACACAGAGGTCAAGTTCACAAAAAATTTAACCCTTTTTGGGATTTAAGGGTTAGGAAGGAATATAGTATTAAAGAGTGAAGTAAATTATTATTTAAATCATGTCAATTAAATAATTAAGTTTATGATATTCAATTTTTGTGTTGAATTATGAAAAAGTACTAAATAATAAAAGTAAAATTTCATGTAATAATTTCTCTCTAAGCTTAATAACCTATTTTTTTATTAAATGAGGTAAAAAATGGGTTAAGGGACACATACCTAATACCAAATAAAACTAAAATATATACAAAAACATCAAATAGGACCAAAAATTGAGTAGGACCATAAGGCTCATCCAACCATCAAAAATAAATTACCACATATAAGCCACCACCAAATACTTGAAAAAAGACAACAAAAAAAGTAGAACCCAAAAAGTTAATATTTTGAACCCTCCAACTCTAGGTAATGGACCAACTTGTTAGCTCTAGAAATTTATTTATGATTTTGATTTCCCCTAGTCTCATTACTTATGCCCTATAGATAATTTATGATTTCCTTCTTCCTTTGAATCCCCACCATTCTAAAATCTACCTCTTCTTGACCAATTATATTCCTTTCTACCTCTACTTATATGATATGATTGTTGATGTTATTTTTAAAAAGTGGGGTTGAAACAAACATTCTAACATTTTCATCACCCCCTCTCTGATTATCCCCCTTCCCTGAGGAATAATCCTCTAGGGATAACAATTATTTCATCTTATTGACTTCATCCAAAATTTTTGATCAGAGCAGCCTCTGAAATACCACCTTTGTTAGGAGCTTCTACAGAGACTGTTAAATTTCAATAGTCAGTATTATTATAAAAAAATGACCCATGATATTAATAGGGTAAACAAAAATATGCTTATCCTTATAACTACCCTTGAGGGATAAATCACCCAAAGCATTTTCTCCCCCTATCCTTATGGGCTTCTCTCCCTCTCCATTACCTGAAGAATCCTCTCTGACCCTAGTAAAATCTTCCTGATCACTTTGGATATGAATTATCTTAGAAAATAATTTACTCAAAAGTGGCTCCCTCATTTTAATGATCAATAGGATAAGTCCCTATTGGATAAGGTCAATAAAAGGGTTATTCTTAAAATTACTTATAGAAACCTTAAGAAACTTCAACAGGAAAAAAGGGATGGTAATAAGATGCATTTTGAAATGGTTTAGTAAAAGAAAATGGTTAAATAATATAATAGTTTGCTTTCCCTATAGGGTTATGTATTTCATAAATTATAAACATACTTATGGCCATTTTTTAGGAAAATCAACACAAAGAAAACCTTTCTGATTAGAGGACTTAGGTTTTTTCTTCTTAGTACTAAAAAAAATATTAAACAACTTTTCTTTCCTTTTTTATCTTTAAAGTCCTTAACCTATTACAAACCATACATGTGACTTATCCAATAATTTCTTCAAATATGGTGATCTTAAGTTTGCACATCTTGGCTTTTCTCTCAGACCATCATATTACAAAATTACAAGAGATTACCACATCATGTCCTACTATCTTCTCCATAAATTTTGATAGTCCCCTTCACCATTTTATTCTATATGCAAGGTTCATACTTAGCCTCTACCTAGAAAATTAGTTCCACCCTATTTCTATCATGACCCATATTTAGATTACTATCTTTATTATAATTTATGAAAAAGGAGAAAATTACTATCAGAACTAGAAATCCCTTATTTTAATGTTCTTACTTAACGATTACAATTAAATCCAAGATTTTATGCTCATGTGTAGCCTTAATATGTGAATATATCATGATTTCAAAACACATAAATTTAAGAATAATCCCACATGGCTTAGATTTATCAATATTTATAATCATAATATCACAAATTTGATTGGGATTTTTCATATTGAATAATAGGTGTGACATCATTCAAAATTTCCACATCATCATACCAATGCCTAAGTGAGTCATTCCTAACCCCAATATTTTCCAACTTGTTAGCACCCTTGTTGCCTTCACTGTAGATGTGGTAAATGGTTAGTCCTAATGAGAGTAAAAGGGTTATGTAATGTTTCATAATTATATAAATTAACTAATAAGGTTGGAACTTTCCTGATGATAAGCTATTTAATTCATTTGCAACTCTGCCTATATCCTTCACTACATGTACTTATTCTTGTTTGCAAACTTGTAAATCTTTCCTGCAAACACTATATCTATTTTTCCTAAAGGACAAAACTAACACTTGCTTGGTCACAAGGTTTTAAAACATATTTAAACATAATATCATCTAATCTCAGATAATACAATCTATTATTATCATTTATCATTCATGTGTTTCCAACTTTCTACCTTTTCATTCAATCCATTCATTCATAGTTCTTTGAAGCAATCATGAAACAATAGATTTTTGGTTTCCTCATAATAGTTTATGATTAATTTCACCCTAGAGTTTACTTCCACAATATTTTTACTCCTTTAAACTCACTTATACCTTTCTTCAATGCATCAATACATTCGCATATAACTTTTCCCTATCAAATGACCCCTTATTATAACCCTTTTCCACTTGAATTTATTTTTGTACTTTAAGATAAGAAAATGTATTAGAAAAAATTAGGTTTTTATACACTATTTACCATCTACCATCCACTCAACAATTTTTATCCACCAACTCATTGGATAAACCACCTTTCTAGGCTTTTTTGGTCGTTAATTAGGTCTCCTTAGTTCAAATAATACCATGTTCCTACATAGTAGCACAAAAATAGTAATGAATCATATATAATAGAAAAATAAACTTGAAAATAGTTTATTATGATTAAAAACTAACATTTATACCAAGTTTCAACCTTTTCCATTTGTTAAATTCCCCATAAGGTAATTTTGAAACACGTTGTCCTGGGTTGGGGTTTCTGTACACTATCACTGCCTGAGAGGAAAGGAAAATCAATTACCAATATTTAAATGGATTTTAAAGGTTAAAAAAAGGTTTAATAGGTCTGATTTTACCTTTTTAATATTACCAAGTCAAAATATATTCTTAACCCATCCACTGTCTAACCCTTTTAACCCAAAATATGTTTGATAATGTATGTAAGATAACTTTCAATAAGTCTGTGCCATAGTTTTCACACTTATAATACTTTATTGATTTAACTAAAGGTTAAAATATCAGTAATTTGATCTATAATTTATTAAAAAAATATTATACATCTTTTACAACTCCAATCCTTGAGCATATCCTTCCAACTAACCAATGACACTGTCTAACCTTGACAATTTTGACTATATGAAAAGAAGGGTTTTTTTTTTATATAAACATCATATTATAAAATAAATTTCTTAGTACATATTACACAACACACCTAAAATACACTCAGAATAATCTTCAAGATCAAATGATCAATTATCAAAAGTACTTTAACCCTTAATAACAATACCCAATCATAGTATAGAGCCATTAATTGACATATAAGGGTCTCTTCTCCAAAACCCTTACACAAGGTTTGTTCATGCACAAGTATGATTACCAAAATCTGGGTCTATATTACCCATAATTAATATTATTATAAAAAATTAAATAAACTTTCAATTTTCATTATATATCATTCTCAATAGCATTCAAAAAGACTAATATACTCTATATGATAGAAAAAACAACACCCATAACAAGGGTCTACATAATGAACTCAAGTTTACTTTTCTTGTATCTCCTCAAGTATATGAATGCATTAAAACTCAAAATTATTAATAATAACATAGGTTACTCATTCAAACACTATATCCATAAATAACCATGATCATATTTTATTGATGACTAATATTACAAATAGAGTTTAGAAGTAAAAAAACCTAATTATATCCAAACAGTGATCTATTTGCTATCTATAAAGAACATAGGTTTGTATTAGTACTTATTCAATATATATTTCACATACATCATTATATTCAAACTTACCCATCACCATTATAGCCATATTGAATCTTTAGTTCAGTTCAAAAATGACTTACCATGCACATGTTTTGGCAATCCTTCTTTCCATGACAGTCATGTCTACCCTATTTTTATTCATTCCTCCATAGATTATATGTACATACAAACTATATATCCTTTTAAAAGTTAAAAAACTTACAAAAAATGATCATAATGGTTTATTTAATCAAGAAGCCTCTTCAAATCTCCTAAACCACATAGGGTGGTGAATACACTAGCTGTCAACTCACATTTTTAACTTGACACAAAATATTCTAAACTAAATTAAGACTCTTAAAATATGTTATAATTCTATTACAAATTCATTTAACATGACATAACATTATAATCCACCATAACCATTTAAACACACTCTCAATCCCTCTTTACATGATTAAAAATTCAAATTATAAAAAAGGTAGGAAAACTCTCAATGGATACAAATTCAAATTTTCATGCACCAAGAGGACTCCATAACACTTTCTTGAGCTCTTCCAAGATGCCCCTACATCATACTCCCAAGGGGATAAAATAACTTGCCTCCAATGTTATCCTTTATTCACATTCTCATAAAAATGTGTGTGCTCCTTGCTACCACACCTATTCTTATGCTTCTTCTTCCAATTAATCCTTTTCTCTCTCTCCTATTATTGTTCATGTTGTTGATTATACCTAAAACCTATCCTAGTTATTTTATTAACAACTTCTCTCATGTGATCCACTATCATGTTTTTGAGAGGATCCTCCTACAATAATTACTAAAAATGTGCAAATAATAGGAATTAACAACATGAATTAAATCTAAAGAATACTTGAAAAGATTGAATTGATCACAAACCACATTGAGGAGGAAAAATCCTTTGAGAAATATCAATACAATAATCTTTTGTATGCCTTCAATGGCCTCAGCACTTATATATATATTCTAAACTAAAAAACTACAACTTCTTATGAATGTGAGATAACACAAAATGCTCACAAGATGACTTACAAAGCATATGCATCCATAGTAACTACTAAATGAATAAATAAATGATATTTCATAGGTTGATAGCATCCCCTCCATCTTAGAAAAGTATTTATCCTCAAGATTTAGATGTGGGAATTGGCATTGAATCTAAAATAGTGGTTCCCATGTTGCATCTTCTGGTTGCATTCTATGCCATTAAATTAAAACCTTGGTGATGGAGTGAGAGAAAATTTGTCATGTGCATCTATCTAGAATTGCCTTCAGTTTAATAATAATGGATCCTTCATTATCAATTTTAGGTAAAATAGTCTACACTCAAATTTTTGTGCCAATAACTTTCTTCAGACAAGAGACATGAAATACTAGGTGAACATGGAAAGAAGGTGGGAGCTCCAACTTACAAGCAATTGACCCAATCTTCTAAATAAATTTATAGTGCCCGTAGAACTTAGGGGATAGCTTATGATTCCCTTTAATTTTTAGGGAGGATTATATGTAGGGATATAGGTAAATAAAATCCATATCACCTACTTGAAAAGTGTACTCAGAATGGTGTTGATATGCCTATTATTTCATCCAATTTTGTACCATATGAAGATTTTCCTACAAAGTGCTAAGGATATGATCTCAAGTTCGAAGAAGTGTGTCTACTACTTTGATTGATGAACTATTAGGGTTATACAGAAGGATCACTAATGGTGCTTAACCATAGACTTCTTCATATGGAGTCATTTTTATTGAAGTGTGGTAGGATGTATTATACCACCATTCAATGAGACGGAGCTAATTTTTACACTAATTTTGTTTTTTTAAGGTGAATTAATGAAGGAATGTTTCCAAGCATTTATTGACAATTTTTGTCTAGCCATTTATTTGTGGATGATACCCAAAACTCATCTTCAGTTGAGTGTTATTACATTGAAATAGTTACATATAAAAATGGTTGGTGAAGGTTACAACATGATCAGAGATAATAAATGAAAGAATTCCATGAAGACAAAAAATATGGTGGATAAAAAATTATGTAATTGTGAAGGTGGTATAAGGATGGTTGAGGGCATAAAAATGACTATATTTGGAGAGGTGATCAACCACAACCAAGATCACCATTTTCCCTCTATATTTAAGGATACCCTCAATAAAATCCATAGAAATATCTATCCAAATCTTGGTAGGGATGGGTAGGGGTTCAAGTAACCCAAGGATGAGTGTTGTTTCACCTTTGTTGTGCTAGCATGTATCACATTTAGTCACCATCTCTTGAATTACATTTTTCATTCCCTTCTAAAATAAGTTACATCATGCCCAATCATATGTTTTGAGAAACCTTGAGTTCCCTATAGATGGAAAAGAATGGAGTTCATAGAATACAACTTGATATAGATCTATGCTTTGGGGAAGCACCAAATGACCTTTGTATCATAGAGAAGCACCATCCTAAGAATAATGGGGTATATCTGAGGTGTTAGTGGTCAACTATTGAATGATTTGAGATAATGAAGATTTATTTACATACCCCTATTGTATAATTCCCAACCAATTTGGAATAGGCATAGAAATAGCTAAAATGGAAGCTTGATCCACAAATATATGAGATAGAGCATCAGCCATAATATTCTTTGTAACTTTCTTATAAGTTATCTCATAGTCATAACCCATGAGTTTATTGACCCATTTATTTTATGATGGGATAGACACCTATTATTATATGAAATATTTTAGACTTTGGTGATCAGTTTTGATGCAAAAATGATTACCCAATAGGTATGGTCACCACTTCTATACTACATATAAAATGGCCATCATTTCCTTCTCATAAGTAGAGAGCACTAAGTTATTGATAGAAATGGCTTCGTTAATGATTTAAATTAGGCATCCTTCTTAGATGAGAACAACACTAGTCCATTTATATAACCATCACTCTCAATAGTGAAGGTCTTGGTAAAATTTGGCATAGCTAGAATAGGTGTATTACAAATAGCTTATTTTAATGCTTCAAATCCACACCTAGAAGTTGTCCAAGTAAACTCATTTTTTTTCAACATAGTTGTCAATGTAGATAAAATATTCTCATAATCTTTGACAAACTTATGGTAGTATCCATTTAACCCCAAAAAACTATGAAGGCTCTTGAGTGTCTAAAGATGTGGCCAATTTGTCATAGCAGTTATTTATTTAGGATCCACTTGAACCCCTTGGGATGAAACAATATGCCCAAGATAATCCACTTCATCTTGGCCAAAAGTACATTTATACTATTTTTCATAAAGATGATGATCAAATAGAAGTTTTAATACAAACTCCAAATGTTGGAGATGCTCATACCATGTTTTACTATAGATGAGAATATCATCCAAGAAGACTAAAATATATTTACACATATAGGGCTAGAATATTTTATTAATAAATGCTAATAATGTTGAAGGAACATTAGTGAGGCCAATGGGCATGACTAAGAACTCATAATGACAATCATGTGTGAAAAACGTTGTTTTAGGGATATCATCCTCATGAAGCTAGATCTAGTGATATCTAGAGCACAGATCCAACTTGGAAAAAAATGAGCACCATGAAGCTCATCAAGAATAGGAATCCATAAATTATCCTTGATTATGATGTGATTAAGTTTATGGAAATCAATACAGAGATGCCATGACCCATATTTTTTCTAGAAAATGAGAATTGGGGAAGAATATGGGCTTGTACAGGGGTGAATAATGCCTTATTTTAGTAAGTCTTGAATGAGCATCTCAATCTTGGTATTTTGCTAAAATGGGTAGTGATAAGGTCTAATTTTTGGAGGAATGCTTCTTAAAAGGAGATAAATATGGTGGTCCTCTGGTTGTGAAGGTGGAAATCCCACTAGTTTGGCAGATACATGTACATACCTCTATAGAATGGTTTGGAGGTTGGAAGGAGTAGTGGGGACTATTGAGGGTTGCATTTGAATGGAATAGAGCTAGGAAATGACACCATATGAATTATTCTTAAGAATATTTTCCATGTGTTGTGAACTTATGATTCCAAGAGATCTAGGTTGTAATCCTTTCAATGTGTGTTTTTCCCATTATCTAAAAATTACATCCAAAGTTTAGCAAAATCTAATAAGATGGGTCCAAGTGTGCATAACCATTGGGCTCCCAAAATAACATCACATCCACATAAGGTCAAGGAAAACATGTTGGAGCATAAGGTATAGTATCTAATAGAGATACACACAATGTAACACTTCCATTTGCAAGGTAATGTGCCCCCATTGGAAATCATGACTTCAAAGTTAGAACAAGGATGGATAAAACAATCAGCTTGTTTGGCAATCTGAGGGTCAACGAAGTTATGAGTGCTACCCAAATCAATGAGTATTATGAGAGGGATATTTTTGAAGTAACCCCTGACCCACATGGTTTGTGGGGTAGTGACTCCTACTAAGGCATAGATAGATATATCTAGTTAGTCCTCTTTAGAATTAAGTTCCATAATCAACTGAGCATCTTTTGGATCATCTATTATATCCTAAACATCTTCCCAATCTTTAGTTTTTGGTGAAGAGTTCACATATAATAGGTAGATATTTTTCTTAACACATTGATGTACCTAAGTAAATTTATCATCATAGTTATAATATAGTCCTTTTTCTTTATGATCTTGCATCTCCATTTTAGTCAAATGCATGATAGGAGTGGTTTTGGTGATTCACATTATTTGAGATCATTGTGGAGCTATATTTTTGAATGGAAAAAAATTAGATTTAAATCATTGCTAAGCTATGATCTTGTCCTCTACCAACTTAGCCAACCCTAAGGCTTCCATCATCATGTTGGGATAGAAAATTTTAACCTCAAATCAAATTACATCCTTCAGTCCACTAATAATTTAATTATTGAGGAATTCATCAAACAATTCCTCTATATGATTGGCTAGTTTTTCAAATTTAGTTTGAAATTATCACACTATTCCTACTTGTAAAAGTTTAGTGAGTACTCTAGTGAAGTCATCAAAAGTAGTAGGGCCAAACCATTACAAAATGAGGGTGAAAAACTTGGTCCATGTGGGTTCATCATGAGCTTTGGCATACCAATGATACCATTGAAGTGCTTCATGTTCCAAGTGAAAAGATGCAAGTGGAACCTTATTGACATCAAAATTATTATGCAAACTAAAATATTGTTTGGCCTGATAAATCCATTCATTTGGATTTCCACCATTGAATCAAGGGAAATTCAACTTCAACCCATGATAATTTATAGAAGAATAAAATACAGTGTCAGAAGAAGACTCTGGATGTCATCTATTGTTCATGGTGGTATGTTACAAACTAAGATCGATAATTTTTTCATCAAGATATTTGATGTGGGACTTAAGGAAAAAAATTTCATCATCCATTTTTTTATCGTATTCAGGTTAATACCATGACCTAACTAACATATTTTTTTTACAATGGATAGGAAAACTAGAGTTACAACATGTTTAGTAAGGAAGGTTTTTAATTTGGGTGAAAATAGAAGGGGTAACGGGGATTTTAATAATTTTTTTGCATAGTGGGAGTATGATTGATGAAAGTGAGGGATATTTTAGGAGTGAAAATGGAAAAAATATAAAATTAGCCAAATAAGGACAAAGGAATTGAATTATATGATGAACACAGAGGAAAATTTTCAAGGTAAATGGATAAAAATAGAAGTTATGGCAAAACCTAAAAAAAAGGAAATTTGTAATTTATGGGAATTTGGAATTGAATTTGGATATGGGACCTCAAGGAACAATCACAAAATATTTCATACCTCCTTAAACTACTGTCTCAACTTTGTCCATCCAAAAACTCCTTGATCAACTCCTTTCCTATAATTTTCATTCACATGCATCGTAAACAAGTCAAATCACCAACCTATACCTATACTCACACATTTTCAAAGGCATCTCCTTGCTTTTATACCAAATTATTTATATCTATTTCATTCATTACCAACTCTGCCTATACCCTTCACCTACATGTACTTATTCTTATCTGTAAACTTGTCAATCTTTCCTACAAACACTATATCCATTTATCCTAAATGACCAGAATTTAACACCTACTTCATCACAAGGTTTCAAAACATATTTAAACATTATATCATTTAATATTAGACAATTCAATCCACTATTATCATTTATCATTCATGCAATTCTAACTTTTTACTTTTTCATTCAATCCATTCATTCTTAGTTCTTTGAAGCAATCATGAAACAATAGATTTTAGTTTCCTCACAATATTTTATGATTCATGTCACCCTATATGTTCCTTACACACTATGTTTACACCTTTCAACTCACTTATACCTTTCTTCAATACATCAAGACATTCATATACAACTCTACCCTATCAAATGACCCCTTTTTATAGCCCTTTTCCACTTAAATTTATCTTTGTAATTGAAGGTAAATAAATGTATTAAAAAACCAATTAGTTTTTTAGATACACTTTACCATAAACCATATACTCACCAATTTATATCCACTAACTCATTGGCTAAAACACATTTCTATGATTTTTAGGTCATGAGTTAGGTCTCCTTAGTTCAAATAATACCTTGTTCCTACACAGTAGCACCAGAATAGTATATAATAATATATAAACACAAAATAAACTTGAAAATATTTTATTAGGATTAAACACTAACCTTTATACCCAAGTTTAAACCTTTTACATTATTTAAATTCCTCAGAAGGTAATTTTGAAACTCACTATCTGAGGTTAGGGTTTCTGTACACTATCACTACCTGAGAGGAAAGGAAAATCAATTAACGGGATTTAAATGGGTTTAAAAGGTTCAAAAAAAGGTTTAATAGGTCTAATTAAACCTTTTTAATATTACAAAATAAAAATATATTCTTAACCCATCCACTTTCTAACCCTTTCGACCCAAAAATATGTTTGACAGTGTACGTAAGGTGGCCTTCAATAGGTCTATGCCATAGTTTTCACACTTCTAATACTATATTGATTCAAATAAAGGTTAAAATATCATTCGTTGGATCTAAATTTTATAACCAACACAATATATATCTTTTAAAACTCTAATCCTTGATAATATCCTTCTAAGTAACCAATGACACAGTCTAACCCTGATAATTTTGACTATAGGAAAATAAGGGTTTTTATTTATACAAATATCAGGTTACAAAACAAATTTATTAGTAATTATACAAAAAACATAAAATAAACTCAAAAATGCTTCAATATCATAATAAAATTTATCGAATGTCCTTTAATCCTTAATAACAATACCTAGTCATGGTATAGAACCATTAATTGACAAACAAGGGTCTCTTCTCTAAAACCCTTACACAAGGTATGTTCATGCACAAGTATAATTAATAAAAACTTGGTAACTATTACCTATGATTAATAGTATTATCACACATTCAATAAACTTTCAATTTTCATTATATATCATTTTCAATAGCATTCAAAAAGGCTAATACAGTTTGTATGCTAGAAGAAACAACACCCATAATAAGGGTCTGCACGATGAACTCAGGGTTACTTTTATTGTATTTCCTCAAGTATATGCATGAATTAAAATTAAAAATTATTAATAAAAATATAAGGCACTAATTAAAAAAATATCTTCATAAATAACAATGATCATATTCTATTTATGATTGATATTACAAATAGAGTCTAAAAGCAAGAAAACCTAATTATATCCAAATAATGATCTATGTGATATATATCAAGAAAATAGGTCTATATTAGTACTTATTCAATAGATATTTCACATACATCATTAAATTAAAACTTATTTATCACCATTATATTTATATTGAAGCTTTATTTCAATTCATAAATGACTTACACAGTCATGCACATGTTTTAGCAGACCTTCTTTTCATGACAGTTATGTCTACCCTATTTTTATTCACTCATCCTTAACTTATATGTAAATAAACACTATATATACATATAAAAACTCAATAACTTAAAGAAAAAGGATCATAATGGTTTCTTGAATCAAGAAACCTCTTCAAATCTCTTAAACCACATAGGCTGGTGAATACACTAGCTGGTAACTCACATTTTCAACTTGACACAAAATATTCCAAACCAACTTAGGACTATTTAAAGAACTTATATGTATATATAAATTAATTTAAAATTACCTAACATTATAACCCACCTTAACCATCTAAAAACACTCTCAATCCCTCTTTACATGTGTGAAAATTCAAATTACAAAAAAGGTGGGAAAAATCTTAATGGACACAAATTCAAATTTTCATACACCAATAGGACTCCAAAACACTTTCCTAAGATATTAAAAGATTCCCATACATCACTTCCATTTAGATAATTTATAATAATGAGTGAATCCCCTTCCTCTTGGAGATTTTCCACTCCTAACTTAGTAGCCAACTCGATCCCCCACCATGTTGTTGAAGCTTTTACCACTTGATTATTTTGAATCCCTAGAGGACTTGTATAATATATCATAATATTACCATTGTAATCCAAAACTACCCCATCTCCCCCTAATGGACTGGGGTTCATTTTCATTGCTCCATCAAAATTTATCTTATACCATGAATCTAGAGAGTGAATCCACTTTATTAATGATCTATCAACATTCTACTTTTGAATTTGTGTAGGGATTACTAAATTCAAAGATTTAAAGATATGGGTAAGGTGAAATAGGGGGGTATATTGGAATGAAGAAGCAAATGTTGACTAGTTCTCCTTGATATACACCATTGTCCTCTTAAAAGTGTAATTAGGATAGGTATTCAAGTTATTGAAGATAACATAATTTTTGGTTTTCTATACTCCCTAAAAAATTTGTGGAAGAGCTATATCCCACCAAAAAATCAAGGGGGGATAGTCCCAATGGGCCTTCCCTTTATAAATCAAATCTCAAATAGAATTTAAAAAAACCTAAGAGTAATTAGAGAAAAGAAAAAATAAATAATGGAAGAAACAAAATGACAAAAAAGGAAGAGATGATCAAATGATTTAGCCTCCTTTTTTCATAGAATGCACCTATTTGTAAAAGTAATACCCCTTTTCTTTAAGTTATCCACGGTGAGAATTTTGTTTTGGGAAACAAACCATTAAAATTTTGATTTTAGGCATCAAATTTTTTACCCACAAAATATTCCAATCTTACTCCAATCCTTCTTGATCCCAAAATAATTGGTATCTAGATTTAATCTAGAAGATACCACTCAGATTAACCTTCTAGATAAGTTTATCATATTTAGAGAATATGCTAGTATGAGTAATATAGAGATGGTTATTTAACTCCTAGAGAAATATAATTTCTTATTGATTCATTCCTTCTTTATGCAAAATCTTCCACATTTTGCTACCATCTTCTTCTTGCTAGTATTCATGCACTTTGTGTCCCACAGTCTCCTTGAAGTGACCACTAATCCCCACATAAACTTGAAAATATCTCAATAGGTCTTGATTAATCCAAGGATCATCCCAAAAATACATTATATCTCCTCTTCCTATTCTCCATTTTAATCCACTTTTAAAAAGATCCTTTCCTTTACAAATGGCTTCCCAAAAAGTAGAACCATTATTAGGTCCTTCTTCTAAAAGGAAACAAGAATCCTCCCTAAAATCTATAAACTTGGATTTAATTATTCTCATCCATTGATTATTATCCTTTAACATGCTCTAACCTTATTCAGCCAGTAGGTCTTGGTTCCTTGGTTTCACCCTCCTAAGGTCTAGGCCCCCTCTCCCTTTGGACAAACATGTTTTTTCCTAATAAATAAGGGGAAACCTAAAACTATCTTATGCCCCCTCTAGAGAAACTTCTTCTACATTTTCTCTAATTAGTCCACCACTTTACCCAAAAATGCAAATAAGGACATAAAATAGATAGGGATACTTTGCAAGGAAATTTTAAGTGAATACAATTTACCTACTTGAGATGACTAATTCTCTTTCCAACCTATCAACTTCTTTTGGACCCTATCAATTTGTAGATTCCAAAACTTGTATTTCATTTTACCTTCGAAGAGAGGAATACCCAGATAGGAAGATGGCATATTTTTATTAAGTATTTGAGAATCTTAGATATCTTCACCTATAAGCTAGATGGGTATTAATAAATAATAAACAAAATTTTAAGAAGTTAACACATTGTCTTAACACTTACTCATAGATATTAATAATTTTCCTAAAACATTTAGCTTCTGACACTAATGCTTCTCTCATCATTAGGGTATCATCATTAAATTTTTGATGGGTTAGTGGTCTATTATTATGAACCACCTTAATACACTTGATAATTTTGGAAGATTTGGTAGTTTCAATAATTTTTCTTAGGATTTCAGCTATCAAGATAAAAAGGTAGGGTGATAAAGGGCCTCCTTGAAGAAGACATCTACCAGTTAGAAATAATCCTTTAGGGACCCCATTTATGGTAATTGAGTACATAGGAGAATAAATGTAGGATGAAATTAAATTCTGGACTACCTGGTTAAACCCAAACTTATGTATGACTTTGTCCAATAAAAACTAAGAGATCTTATCATGGCCTTATTCATATCAAGCTTGAGGAAAATTACATGTCTAGAATAATTTACAATGGAATGGATTTTTTCATATTCAATAATGATGCCATATGATATCTATCTACCAAACATAAAAGCCCCTTATTATTCTTCTATCATCTTATCAAGGAGGATTTTAATTTTGAAGGATAAACCTTTAGTGAAAATCTTATAAAAGGTGGAGTAGAGGCTAATAGGTCTAAAGTCCTTTAATTGATTTACTCCATGTTTCTTAGCAATCAAAACCAAAAAAGTGTTATTAAATTACTAGAGCATTATCCCTGATTTAAAAAATTCAAACACCATTAAGTAAACTTCATTTTGAATAATGTCCCAAAAAACCTAGAAGAAGAAAGGGGAAATATATCCAGCATTGGGGCTTTGTATCCTTAAAATGAAAAAATAATATATTTAATATCATCATTGGAAGATACAAATTTAATAAAAGTATTATCCTCTTGAGATATGACCCCCTGAATAATATTTAGAATCTGATCCTCTAACTAAATATCTCAAGAGGGGATGAATGCCATAAGGTTCTTATTAAAGTTAACTATTTACAACTTGATTTATTTTTCCTCTTTATAAAGAACCCCATATTCTCCCTTAACTTCAAAAATTTAAATGTGTTGATAATGGTTGGAAGCTGAGTGATGGAAATATACTTAGTATTCTTATCTCCTTCTTTGAGTCATGTTTTCCTTGATTTTTGATGCTAATATATTTCTTCCTTGGCTTCCAAGTTATGAACAAAACTTAGGAGTTCCCTTTATTTAACATGAGAAATGGGGTTGGAGCTAGAGACATTAATCTCCTCCTTAATTCTTCATAAATATTCATTGATTTTGTTTTTCTGGGTATAAATATTCTTTAACACTTCCTTATTCCATATCTTAAGCTTGATATTAACTTGTTTAAGTTTCATGGCTATGATGAACATATCTAAGCCCTAAACTAGAAATTACCACCACTCCTTTAAATAATCTATAATATGCATGTGTGTTAACCACATCTTTTCAAATCTGAATGGAATGCACTTTGGTTTGGACATCTTTTCTCCTCTGAAGATCAAGGGATTGTGGTCAAAACCAATGGGAAGAGAGGAAAGAGAGATTCTAAATTGAATATCCCAATTCATAGAAACCAAGAACCTATCTAGTCAGACTTGGATTAGGTTTTCTCCCAATCTCCTACTTGACCAAGTGTAGGGGTTACCTTTTAATTTCATATCCATGAGACCTACCTTAGCTATGAAGTCACTAAAATCATTTATATTATAAATAAATGAACAAATTCCCCATTTTTTTCCATAAGAGAGAGAGGATAATTGAAATAACCTAACATGATCCAATTCATATCTTTTATATTTTTCTTAATCTTGACTAGGTCTACCCAAAACTTCTTTTTATCATTTCTAGAATTGAGGGCATGGATATTAGAAAGAATCCACTCTATTTTATTATTAATTACCTTGAAATGAATAGTTGTATGAGAATCAAATTTTATCATAATAGATCCCTCTAGAGCTAGGGTATTCAAAAAAATAGCCATACCACCTAAAGCACCTCTAAAAATACTACTAAAACGTTTTGCTTTAGCCCAGATATTATCATTAATTTTCAAAATTTTATCCATAGTCATCTTAGTTTCTTGAAGAATCAACATATCATGTTCATGTTTATAAATAATAGTTTTGACCAGCCTCTATTTTCTAGGATTATTTAAACCCCTTATGTTCCAAAATATGATCTTAATTATTTGGTACTTAAGAATTATCTAAGGGTCATTTGAGTACCCTTTACAACTTGTTTATTTATATCTTGTCTTTTAGAATTCATATTAGTCAATATAACACTATATTTTTGATCTTATCCTACTACTTTCTTTCTACCCTTTTTAGGTTACACCTTCATCCATTAATCCTCTTCTTTTTCCTTATTTTTTTACACTTTTCACACTCTTACCTATTGAAGAGCATTGGCCTAAGTCTAAAGAAAAAGACTGACTAAGCCATTATGAATAAGGGTTAACAATATCTTTTCAAGTGAACAATATTGTATAGCTATGTCTCCTCCTAAAATTAATGTTTTAAAAGAGAGAGGTGGTTTAAGAACCTTTTGGATCTCAAAATGATGCTAAGCTTTTGATAGAGTTGAGATAGGAGAAACTAAAGCTAGATCTACTATTTTGTTACCAAAGAGAGAGGATTTAAAGGGGCCTTGACCAATTATAGTTCTTATAAGATAATCACGTAAGATTTACTTGAAGGTATGGGACCAAAGTGGATCTTCAAGG
Organism: Torreya grandis; assembly: GCA_037957365.1. Lineage (NCBI taxonomy): Eukaryota > Viridiplantae > Streptophyta > Pinopsida > Cupressales > Taxaceae > Torreya > Torreya grandis. Next base: position 3,087,377 of record JARHVA010001155.1, on the reverse strand, counting down.
AAAGACTCTCTTTTGGGAAAATTTGGGTTATGTTGAAAATATATAGGGGATTCACAACCTTATTTTAAGTGATTGTTGACAACCTCTCTCTTATATTAAGGGGAACAAGAGTAGGATGAGATGCAAGGGAGGTATTTTTATGAGGGGAATGGTTTGAAGGAGGATTTTTATTCACCCAATGGTGAGTGGGGGGTTAGGAAGGCCTCATGGATAAGGGAAATCTTTTGAAGAGTGATTCAAAACATTTAAAAGTTTTACAAATATTTAAATCTCTTTCAAATATAATTTCTTGGTTTCAAACCCCATATTTGGATCTTATCTTGATAAAATGGATTAGGGTTTTATCTATTGGGATGAAGACATATAACCTCATAGTGAGAAGTATATTTCTAGACCTAGTAATGGGATCTATGGAAATGGGTTGGCCATGAGCTTTTGTAATCTCTAGAATAACATCTAGAGCCCAACACTACAAAGGTAACTTTGGAAAATTAACCTAGATAGGGATATCTTCCATGACCACACTATTTAAATTAAATCCCACTTTTCACTTTTAGAGATAAATATTATATTTTACCATAAACCATGGGTTACTTGTTAGGATCCTAAGACAATCCTCTAAACTATTCAAGTTATTTGAAAAGAAGTTTTTAGGAATCATGATGATATCTACCTAACCCTTGGGGTGCCATTTAAAATGTTCCCATTTCCTGAAGGAATTTATATTAGGTCTAAAATCTCTAAATTTGGATAAAAGAAAATTTAACTATGGGGAGTCAACTTTATTGATGACTGGATGTGGAACATCTAGACATTACTCATCTCTTTCATAGGTGGGTACCAATAGTAACTCTTTATAAATGTTTCTTTTTGGTCATTCTCCAATCACCTTGTCTACCCATGATATCAATTTATTCCCACATGAATGATCAAAATATTTTCCTATAGATGTGATAAGTGGTCCCTATCCTGAATCAAAAGAAGGAGCCACTAGATTCTTCACAAGATAATCTTTGGCCTACAACTCTCCCTCTTCTTGTCCATTGCTAGAATTCAAAATTTGATCCTTAGGGTTTTCCACATCCATAAAAAAGGTAAATCTAGCCTAATAACCTATTGATTTGTGGACTTTTATGGTTATTATTTGACTAACTACTTTTTAGTTAATCTTGATTTCATATGTTGATTAGAGGGTAGTTATATGTTACTTTATTTACTTGACTGATTAGCTATGGAACTAGATATACTTTCATATTATTTACATGATGGTCATATTTATTAGTTGTTATAATAGTATATTATGGATTTTTTTATTTTGGGCTAACTACCTTCATTTTTGGGAGGTGGATGTAGGATAGATACATCTTGTAGAGTGTGATAGAGGGAGGGAATCATCAGAGAGGGTGGTATAGATGGAGGCATTGGGATATGATAGAGGGAAAGAATAGAAACCCACATACACATCATGATAGTTTAGAATACTTTATATTCATTTCTTGATTTAGATAATTTAGTGTCTTTATTTTCTAATATATTTATACTATGATCTTTTTTTATACTTGATGCCTATGTTGATCTAGTTGTGTGATTGTACTTATGCTATTACTTTAATGAATAAGTGAATGTAATTATGTTTTAGTGTTAATTTCTATTGTCCATGGATGTATATGAGTGTCTTATAGAATGTCTTAGTTCATTAATAATGTGTAAGATGGACTTTATTGTTTAGTTTTCTTCGTGTGGTGAGATTGACTATTATATATCATGCTTAGAAGGTTATTATTATTATTTATAATAGCTAAATAACCTAGTATTGAATCATTACTGAATTAGATTTTCTTTGTTAATAATTATTAACGACATGAGTTTGGTATGTTCATCATGATGATTGAATAATGATTACTATAAAACCTTCATGCTTAGGTAGTGTTCATAATACTATTTTAAGTCAATATCAATAGTTTCATTGTTAAATGAATTTGGAAGTTTCATTATTTAATGATTATTATTAACCTCATTATGTTGATTAATGTTAATAATTGGATGAATTTTGTTAAGTTGATATAAAAGGGTCAAACTCATTGATACTAACTATAGTTTACATGGTTCAAAGAAGTCATGTTATCATGCATAAAGTTTAAGTTATTATTTTATTGTTAATTATGAGAAGGTTCAAGATATTAGGGTTTCCATTGGAGTTGACTTTCATTAACAAGAAATTAGTAAAACCATCATCTTATTTGAGGATTTTTGCATGAAGAAATTATGGTGGACTATTAGTCCTATTAGTTTTTTATTTACATGCATCAACTTGGTCATTATTTGGGCTAGGAAGTTTGGGGTTCTAGAAATATGGAAAAGAATAAAAGGATAAGAAGGGAGACCTAGATAGGTACAAACATGGCATGGTAGGAAAAAAAGAGAAGAGTGATTTGAGCTAAAAAGGAAATTAATTTGAATCCTTGGCATAATAGGCTTCTCTTACTAGGTTGGTGTTGTTTTATAATTCATATTTTGTGGAATGTTGGTAAATTCTAAGAAATTTTATAAAGGGTTTAAATTAATTTTTAGTTTCATGAAATTATAAAACAAGTTAAATGTTTGACCTTTTGGATAACCTAGCCATTCATAGAACTGAACATATATCCTAGAAACCCTAGGAATGACTGGATTAGGATTTGTGTTTTTTACCAAAAAATTTAAAACACTAGATATTAGTGAATACATTTATGTGTGTTTAATTTAGAACCCTAAAAAAATTATAATAGTGTTTAACTAGTTCATTAATGATGTGTATTTACTTTTATTGGTAGAGTCTTTGCTTAGTAATTTAATGTTAAATCACTTTGACCAATATGAACATAAACACCAGGGATTAAGTATTGAACCTAGTAGGGTATGACTGTATATTTTAGGGTTTTGAACTCATAAATATTAATGATAGTTTAAGCCTTTTCTCTAATTACCAAGAAATTTATTATTTGATATATCATATTATAATTATACAAGTCTAGTGAGGGCATGGATGCGTGCTTTTAAGCATGAAAATTAAGTATAAGATTATATAAGTCTTTTCTAAGACAATATATAACTATAGGGTTTGTTTCTTTTATATAACTTATTTGAAAAAAAATACATATACATGGATATGTATATAAAAAATGCAAGACTTAAATGTCTTGAGATATATACATATACATACATACATACATACATACATACATACATATATACATATCTATATATATACATATAGACACACACACACACACACACACACACACACACACACACACACACACACACACACATGTGCATAGAGTAAATGAAAGGACATATTTAAAAGCCTTCATTGATATGTGTTTATAAGGTTAAATATTTTTTAGATTATAGTGATATTCTCACTTATATAACATTGAATATATAAACATAAGGTCGAACCAATTATGATTTTTTTGATAATTTGGTTACCTATTGAGTTTATTCTTAGGTTTTATACTAAGACGTATACATTTCTTAATATTTTAGAAATCTATTATATATAGTTAACTAATTTAATTATGATTACAAATTCATGAATTTTGGGATGCTATAGTCGATTGAGCTTGTATATGTTACTATATACATTTTAATGTACAACCCGAAGGGCATTAAGTTTTATGAAATAGAACATAGTCAATTTATTTGATAGTGTTTATTAAAATTGGAAATGTATTTAAAAATCTGAGATCAATAGAGAATATGAATTACTCTTAAAAATCAATGTAAGATTACTAGCCTATTAGAGTATTTCATATACAATATTATATCTTATTTTTATTATGATTAGTTGAATATAGGACTATATAACTCTATTATGAAAGACATGAATACCGAGTACAATGACAAGGAATATATAGGTAAAGTGATTTTTTAGGATTTGATTTATATTGTGAATAATAAATGATATTGATTAGTGGAATATTTTGGTATATGCAATATTCTAGTTAATAGACATTAGTTATGTGTGATTGGAGTATATTGTATGTTATTCCTATTTTTATTGACTATTGATTTATTTCATTACATACATAACTGAGTTTGTTATAATTATATAAATATATATGGAATACATATGATTTGTAGTTATAATAAAAATTTAAAATATGTATACCCCATATATATATATATATATATATATATATATATATATATATATATATATATGTATGTATGTATGTATGTATGTATGTATATGTGTGTGTGTGTGTGTGTGTGTGTGTGTGTGTGTGTGTGTGTGTGTGCGTGTGTGTGTGTGTGTGTGTGTATGTCTATATATATATATGTATATATATATATATATATGTATATATATGTATATATGTGTATATATATATATATATGTATATATATATATATATATATACATATATATATACATATATATATATATGTATATGTATATATATATATGTATATATATATATATATATATATATATATATATATATATATATATATATATATATATATATATATATATATGCGCACACACACACACACACAATTAGATAATACTTCAAGGTATTACAAAATATAGAAAACATATATAAGGGTATATGTACCATTTAAGTTATCTTGGTTGATTTATCGATGTGTTTGACTATTTTGATGAAAAATTTAAATATGAGGTATTTGGGACTGAATACTAGTCATTTTAATGTTTTTTATTAAAGTGAACTTATTAATGTACTTCTTGGATGTGAATATTAAGATGTGAATTAATGTTATTATATGGATGAAATAAGATTTATAGTTGCATGATATTATTCAGTAACTTGATGTCTAAATATGTTTCTTACCCAAATGGTATGATTATTTTGAGGACTATTTATGGAATTTTTTTATTATTATATAATAAATTAAAATATTTAAAATTAATTGTATTACATTTGATGGACTAAATTTAAATATGAGGTATTTGGGACTGAATACTAGTCATTTTAATGTTGTTTATTAAAGTGATCTTATTAATGTACTTCTTGTATGTGAATATTAAGATGTGAATTAATTTTATTAGATGAATGAAATAAAATTTATAGTTACATGATATTATTTAGTAACTTGATGTCTAAATATGTTTCTTACTCAGATGGTATGATTATTTTGAGGAATATTTATGGAATCTATTTATTATTCTGTAATAAATTAGAATATTTAAGATTAATTGTATTACATTTGATGGACTAAATGTATGTATTCGCTATTTCCATATTTAACACATTCTAAATTTTCTATTAGGGAAATATTATGTTTGAATCTATTATTTTTTATATAATTATATATATAAAACAAGTCTCACATTAATGACCCTAAATAATTGGTGTGATGGATTCCACTAGCTTAATTAGTGTTATTAATGCAAGATGAGGTGTAATATTATTGAGTAGTGTGTATGAAATTGATTGATCTTAGAGATTAATAATTATATGAAAAATTTGGATAGATTAGTGTTTATAGTTAAATTTTATTATTTCTTCTTTTTCATATAGTTTACATGTTTGTATGATATCATGTTCGAATGGATTTTTTATGGCATACATCATGTATTAGTTATCTTACAAAAAAAGGGTTCTATTTTGTTACTTTGAGTTTATACACTGTCATTATCTACCCATCCATGAAGGGAGGTCTATTACCTTGTTGGGATATAGTGCATGGGATCAATGGTCCATAAATGGTGTGTAAAATTACTCAAATTATACTCTCCTTTCCCATAGCAATACAACACTAGAGACTACACTTGAGATCACTTTTGGATGCTTCTAGTTAGTTGAGATTGATGCCTTGTGGATATTTGTATCATTGTATTATTATTAATGAGACATTTATTATTGTTTTAATATGTAATTTTTATTCATATGTATATTTACAGTAGGGGCTATAATATTGTATCAGTCATGGCTAAATTTGTAATACTACTTCTTTGAAATAAAGGTAGTCTTTATTTGTATTTTCAGCATTGTACCTATTTTGATATATTATTGTTATGGTGATCATTATCTAAATGGATTATCTATAAACATTTATAATTTTAAATAATAATACATTTAGTTAAAAATCAATTTTTTAGTCTTCATCATGATGAGATATGTTAGATGAATTTGTGTAATTAATTTTAAAAAAAATACCCTATTCTAGTAAAACCTAGTGGAGTTATTACATAAAATTCCAAAAAAGATTCTGATTATGAAATCATGAATAATAAATAATAATTATCTTATAAAATGATACATAAATATATTTGATATGTACAGGGGTAGAAATAATTTTCCTAATGTTTAGGAAATAAATGTCATAATCTATAAATATTCCTTTTGCATGCCTGTACACTTGTGTCAACCTGTGGATACTTGTGTCGATGTTATTATTTAAATATCAAAAAAATTATCCTATATAAAATATTTTTCATGTCAATATGTGACCACTTAGGTCTTTCTATAATTTTTTTCCCTTTATTTTTATGTATTTATATCTTGCATATAGGCTTAGTATCGTTGTATATAACTCAAAACCTAGATCTTCAGCTTAGGTTAGGTTACTTTGATAAATAAAAAAATGGGTTAATGGGCTCATAATGTTGAGCTAACCTCAAATATCACTTTTTCAATGAAAATTTCCTACATATCCAATACTACAAGGAGGGATTTAACTTATGTTTTTATCCCCTATGTGTGGGAATGTGTGTACATAAGAATACAATATACTATATGAATATGCATGTAATGATCTAGCTTGTAACTTGACAAATATTACTCATGGGCTATCTTTTTAGTGCTTTAGACCTATAGTATGATTTATCCTATGATTGATATGTAAATAGGAATGAATATGGAATAATAGATTATATTTGTAGCTGATTGATTGAGCTTAAATATGATACTAATATGAAGCTAATTAAAATTATAAGAGGAAGAGACATATGTTATCATTTATTTTAGGATATAACTACATGAGATATATTTTTTGTACAAAGATAACAATATGAAATCCTTACAACATTAATTGATCATTACGATATAGAAAACCAAATTGATCTTCAACCAATTAATGAAACTAATTAAAAAAGAGATTACAAGATACATGTAAATTGGTGACATCCAATAGGACTCAATGCAACCAAGAGAAAAAGATTCAGATTACAAACAAATCATTATAAACTCATCAAAATGATCATATTTACAAAAAAAATATAATGATACATATTAAGTGTAGATACTAAAATTTGGTCTTTGGTACTTGATAATAAAGTTTTGATACACATCTACCACACATGACTTTGGAACTCAAACAAAGATTTAATATATCATCATCTCACACTTACACACTAGCTTTTGAGAAAAATATTAGATTCTATTATTTCACATCATATGAACCTCATTATCTATTTAAAGCCTACTAAATATCTTGCATGGACATTTATAGAATATCAAATTAGTCTGAGGCAATCATAGGTTAATTATGTTAGATAGGGTCATTATCATCAATAAATAATGACCTATTATGGTTGGAACCCACCCACTCCTAATAAAAAATATTTTATAAAATAAATAAAAACCATTAGTGTCATCCCATAAACCTAGTGTGTCGATGGTGTAAGTAATTATTCAATTGGATAGATGTAGAGACAAATCAAGGTCTCATTTAAAATCGAATTGCTGATTACATAATATACATCTATACACTATTATACACTAATAAAATATACATTATTATTCATAATTTATAAATATATCACTATTAGTATTCATAACCAAGTCTAAATCACACAAAATTCATGTTAAATCAAGCATTGTCAAGTACCAAATCTAACCATTAGCTACATACACATAGTGAAGGATCATAGTTACACAATCAAAATAGGTGGGAGAAACATGTGTGGATTTATTTCACTCATTGGATTATTAGATATGTATACAATGAACAATCATTAGTTTGGTTTGATTGGGGTTAGCTAAGTACATTACACTTCCCCATTTTTATAAGATTCTATCCCTTAAAAACACATAAAGGGTTTCTAGGTAAAGGAGGATAAGTTTTTTTATCTAAAAATATCGTCAAGGTTTGGGATCATAAATACAAAGTAATAATAGATAGTCTCAGGTCCACATAATCACTATGCCCTACCTCCACACAAGGCAATACTAACTAATAGGTTAGTATTAATAGGTGATATTAACCCTATCCTACAGAACAAAACCAATGTAGAAAATAAACTAATTATTAAACCAAATGAACCATAATGCTACTTATATCTTATTTTCACTTCAAAAATACAATCATAGTCAGAATGTCAACTAAAAAAACTAAGTATCGTGATCTATTTAGTACCTTCTATATTTAGTGTATAACCTTGCCAACTCATAAGAATCAATCTCAAACTTTTACATGTAGATGTATGTGTGAATCCATATCTACTAATATAAATTACATTTCAAAGTCCTATGTTAATTATACTAATCTCACCCATTAATATAAATTAGTGTAAAACATATTGGTGAACCAGACCATATCAAACAATGCCAAAATCTATGTATTCAATTAGGGCTTCATATTTATATGGTTTCATATTTCAACCTTAGGGTTTTATTTTTAGACATTATTTTTAATTGTTTTTTTTCCCTATGTGCAAATAAGAAAATTTAATCTTTTTCCCTAGGGTTTTCCCACTTATTCTCCGATTAGGGTTTTCCTTTATTAGGGTTATTCCTGTATTGACTGGTATTTAGATCAAAATGGATTTATGTTTAAAACATTTTTTAATATTTATGTTTATTATATGAAAAACATATTTTGGTTCATCAAAATACAGTATTGATTGTTTGGAATTTTTAATTTATTGTAATTATTAAATTTAATCTAGAGGATGAACAATGTACCCTTTTTTAAATTAATTTTTAGGTTTTGGATTTTTATCAAAAGCTATTTTGTATTCCATAAACACCTAATGAATCTATTATGGTTATTAGTTATTTAATTAACCCTTTTTAATTCATCTCTTATGAATTGATACACTTTTATATTTTTATTCATTTTTTAAAGGCTTCAGATTGGTATGCCAAGATTGTATTTTTTAACCTAGTTACCCACACTTTTACTTTTCCTAGGGATAATCCTTGTGCTAAGTTTTGTTTATTTAGCTATGCCTTTCACTCCCAATAAATTATTATGTCTCATCCTGTATATTCCTTATAATTTCATACCACTCCACAAAGGAGTAAATTATCATGATTACCTACCTCTATTCATGTCTTATTACCAAGGTTGATTTCTTATAAACTAATATCTATCCCTCCAAAATTAAAGTTTGATATGAATATACATCATCCTAATGGATTCAATGTTCATGAGAATTATGATTATCACCAATGCATAGGTCATTGTATGAACATATATATTCAATTAAGTATTAATAATCAAGACTTGATTGATTCTCATACTATCCATGCCAAATTTTAAGACATATAAAAATTATTTAATATCACATAACAATACAAATGTAGCCAAGACCAATATAGAGAAACATATGACTAATAATTAATAATATTGTTGCAACAACCAAAATCATATGCATATTGTTATTATTGGACACCAAAGGGAATGCATAAATCATTTTATCTCCTCTCCCTAGACATTAATTTTGTACTATATGCCATCCCACTTCACTTATTCAGCCACAAATTATTTTTAACTTCTTGAACCATGTTTTTAATGAATGATTAGATAGGGTGCCCCATCATGGATGATAGAACAAAGGTAGTGAACATGTTCCTCCTCATTCCCATTGACCTCCAAAAATAAAATTCAATCAAACTAAAGTGTATGAAATCATTGATAAACTAAATAATACCCATTATAAGATTTATATCTTATAGTTAATAAAACGGTCAACCATTTACAAGAACATTCTATACAAGGCATTATCTAAGACAACTCTTCATAATACCATGAAACTAGCATGTATTACATGAATCATGAATATATTAAAATATGTATATAAATATATTACCTTTGAGAATGAAAGCTTTCCTCATAAGCACATTATTGATAAACATTACCATTATTCATTAAAATTGAGATTAAAATGAAAGTTTCCAAACATGTGCTGGTAGATAATGGTTCTAGAGTGAACATATATAACACTAAATTCCTATAATTATTATGGATCAACATGGCTAACATTTAAAAATAATTTCAACTAATAAAAGGTTTAGATAATACTCTATGTGAAATAATTTTAAATATATCATTAGATGTGAGACTTGGTCCTAAGAGAATACTTACTATATTTTGTGTTATTTTTAATCAATTACATTACAACTTATTTTTGTGGAAACATTTTATACATGCCATGGAAACATTACATCCAGATTGCATAGATGTATTATGTTCATATATGAATTACATTATTATACACAAGTATATGATGACCCTTTTAGATATTTTAGGATGACCCAATCTGTTAATGATAACCAATCATAGTTGGAAGATCATTAGATAACATACTAAGTACAACCCACCCCATGGGATCAGAGATATACACATAAGGTTGATGAATCAACTATAGTACATGAAAAGGTAAAAACCATGAGAATTAAAGAAGATACACATAAATAATTACAAGTGACCATAGAACAAGATGATAAAATCCACAATCTCCCCCTTCTAGTCAATTCCAAATATCGAAATTGCATAGTTACCGATTGGTATGATACTGATAATGATGATATGCAAGATCCAATAGATGACAAATTTTTTAATCTTAATTTTATTCCTAATGATCCATATGAGTACTTATCTCTTAACATGCTCACATCTACTAACCTAGGAGAGTATTGGGATAATTCATATAGTAAGAATAATAAGGTTTCTACTCAAGAAAAAAAGATAAATGACAAAGAAAATATTATAAATAAAGATAATAAACATAATTAGATCATAGAAACTTGTTTTAGTATTAGTTAAAAACAAAAACAAAATAAAATTTAAGCATTATGTCTAATAAATACATCATTTGAAGATAATATTGCATATATTCACAACCCTAAGCATGCTATTATTAATTGTATCTTTGCTTCCCCACTATATAATTATAGGTCTTAAAGCTTTCTAGACATGCAATCCAAAGAAAAATCTAAAACCAATTAGCTAGATAATTTATACAAGGATAATAAGAATATAAGTAATTTTTAATTAGAGATGATTCAAAATAATTTATTTAATTTTCCTCCTATGCACCCCATAAATAAATCTAGATACTATTGTGCTTATCATCAAATGTATGTATATCATAAAGATATTTTTTGGATTTAAAATAATATATTAAAAATCAAGAAATGATTGCATTATGTTAACCACAAAACAACCATGGTGAAAATAATTTAAATATAGTTTCACAAAAAGGAAGTTCATAGTAATTGATTTTAGTCCCATGCAATGATAACCCAATTAGTTAAAATTATAACCTATTATACCTATATTCTTGATGCTTTATTTATTGATTATCCATTATATTATTATATTAAAAAATAATAATTTGTCCTTACTTGATAATTCCAAATATGAAAAATTATGAAAAAGTCAAATAATTAAAAAATATAAAATAATTCAAAAATTCAAATAACCTAAAATCAGGACCTAAACATGACATGATTGGTTTTTACACTATTTACACATCTTACTTGTCACATTTTTTGTATATGGAATATTGTTGGCATACACACTGGAATATGATGGTATTTGAGTTCTATGAAAGATATAATAGTTATGTATGGACATAAACATGTTGGTTTTACCTCTACCTAATGGCCCAACTAATATTGGGGGCAGCATGTTCCAGAAGTTTCACTATTACAAGTTATATATTTTTATGACATTTGTACCATGTTGAGATACCTATATTTATTACACAATACTTTTTAGTTACTCATTCATTACATTGATACATGATATTCCATTATAATGTGATGTGACATTGATATGTCTATGGATGGTATGGACTTGTTCTTTTTTCTATGCTCCATATTGTTTTTACTCTAGTAGATTATAGGTTGCTTTTTATTTGATTATTGGGTGTGACCCTTGACCTCATTTTATGTGACATTTATATCCCATGTATGTGTAACTTATCCATATGTGTGACACTAACACTTACACAATTTTTGACATTAGGGGTGCCATGATCTATATCACACACTATTATTGAATAGTTCAGTTCCACTTCAACTATGTAATTCACTCATATATCTATATATACATGGCCTAAATCTGATATGTTGCATATGTGCCTTAATTGATGCATACATTACTATGATGACATATTCTCCTCATGATCAAAGGATATTACATGATGTTATCTTTACACAACATGATATTGTTAACTCTTCTTATTGGATGAGTGACTTACAAGAGGAAACTCTAATATCAAAAAATGAGTATTAAAGTGGGATTTTCATAAATACATAAGCCTCCATGAGTATAAAATTAGAGTAGATTATAAAAATATAATTTCTTTTTAGATTTAGATGTTATGATATATGATAGATATTGACATGTTGATACACATTATGTGTAAATATGCCATGCATATGCACTCATTTTATAGACACTTAAGAATATATTCATACACACTTAGGTGAATATTCATTATCATATACACAATAATTTATAGGAAAAATATTATAGGTTTTCACATGCATATATATTTGACATACATGTTCTCAAATTTACCATATATATGCATAACATTATATATCAATTGGTATAGATTTAAGGGGCATGATACTAGTTCATGCACATACATAATAACAAACTTATATTTGAATGATATTTTTTTTAATTACACTTCACACTTATCATATATATGGTCATGATGGATTCATGGGCATTATCCATTCTCTTTTTATCATTAATCTTATTCTATATTGATTGAAACTACACAAATAAATGTATATATATGATGGGGTCATGAACATTATTCATTCCCTTTAAATCATTCATGTTTTTACATTCATAAAACTTGATTGAACTATAGAAAAAAAATTTAATTAAATCTATAATCCATCTATAGTGGTTGATTTATTTTATTTGAGCAAACCTCACCTAGTGCTTTTCTCATTTACTTATTTAATGATTTATTTGAGTGAGCATGGCTACATGGCTCTTAATTTTTAATACCTATTTATTTTGGATAGTACATTGTGTAATTATCCTCATGTTCATGAGTTTTTGGACATGTTATCTTTTAAACCTAGGACCCTACATATTTACACAAGTTTTTTTCATGATCACGCCAACTCTTCACATGATTCAATAGGGAATAAAAATTATCTAATGCTACAATAAAGAATCATCATCTAAAACAAGTTGAAAAAAATCATTTTCCCACCATGTTTTATCAAATTTTGGATTTAGAGGGTTTTAAACGTAATAAAAAAATATACTAAGTAAAATATGAATTCTATAAATATCCAATAAATGATGAAAACTAATTTATGACCTATTAAATTTATAAATATGTTAAAAGGAGAACTACCAAATAAATAAAAATTAGATAGAAATCTAATGTGTATGACTATAAATGAAACTATGAAATTGATTATGTGACTATGTAATGAGGTTATGATTAAGTAAACGTTTTTTGCTTAGATTTGGGACAAGTTCATTGGAATTAGACATTGGTGGCTTGTGTTGGTGTCTTTAGGGCATGTTGGTGTCATGTGATGGTGTACTCTCTATTATTTATATGACATGTTTAATTCACATAGAGACCTTGTTTGACTATGTAGGAGATCCTGATATCTTAAATAAATCACTTTATATACTCATATTCACTTGTAATCCTAGCTCAATATACCAAGAATTATAAATAGAATAAAATACAAAAAAGGGTTAGCAGTTGAAGTTGTGATAGACCGTGACACCTACTTCTGTTGAGAGATACCTACATATAAATACTCCAAAGAGGGATCAAATTCCATGTATTTCACCCATGCTATGGTGGTGTGTATGAAATACTAGTGTAAAATGATCAATAATAGTGTGATATTATTGTCATTAAGTGCTTCATCAATAATATATAGCCTCAGAGGTGTATGCAAACTTAATTATAGGCTACTAGGATTGTGTAGAATCTAATCTAGGAAAAATAAGAATTTTTCTCTCAATGTGTAGCTAGATATTATGGTATTTTTTCAATCATCTGAGCATATAGTAGATAATGGTTAGATTTTGGATTTATAGTGATCATTATGTAATTACTTCATATGATACTCATGAAACATGTGGGATGACCCATTGGGTAATTTTTAATTTTATAAAATGTTTTGTATTTTGTATGAGGATGTGACTGGAAAAATTGGTCAGAATTAAGGAGCAAGATAGTCCAAATGGAGATACCTTGTCTAAAAGAAAATACATCTAGAGTATATATTTAGATCAGTTTAAAAGTGAGTTTAGGTTGCTTATGACGTTATATGGGGATGTTTAAAATCACAATTTTATTATGAGGTAATGGTCATCAACATAAAAATATATGCAAGGGTAGTCAAGGACCTTGGAATTAGGCCTAGGCTAAGTGTGTCTAATGAGAGATCACAAGTACATTTTTCTAGAAATAAATTTTATTTTATGTGTCTACACATTAACACACAATTGTAATGTAACCCTTACTCTTTCAATTTCCAAAGTGATATTTTAGATCTCACATATGGGCATTGGCTAATTCATTCTCGCTATAGTTATTCGTGGATAAAACTAGTACATTTGGATCCATATCCAAAAATGAAAAGTGTGGTGTGCGCACTCAAGTATAGTTTATTATTTTACTCTATAAATTCCATTTCTATAATAAAAAAGGGGAGTTTATAGATACTAAAATATAGTCTTTGGTTCTTGACAATAATAATATTGACACAAATTTACCATGCATGATTTGAGCACTCAAACAAGGTCCTATTCTACCATTGTCTCACAATTGCATGCTATCTTATGAGTCAACCATTACATTCTAGTATTACACACCTGTATCAACATCATTATTTATTTCAAACCTACTAAATATCATATATAGATATATTTAGACTCTTAATTTAGTTTTTATATACATATATTAGTTCTATTAGTTACATCATTATCACTATTTAATAACAACCTAAATTGATCATAACCATCCAACTCTCAATAGGAATATTTTATAAAATCAAACCCATCCTTAGGGTTAGTCCATAATCCTAGTGTGTTGGTGGTATGAGGAGTTATTCAATTATATCCCTATATAAAAATATAAAGGTATCATTCAAAATGTACTTTGTAATTATATAATATAAATAGATACACTATTGCACCTTGAGTAAATATACCCTATTCTTCCTAGTTTATAGTCCTATCACTATGAACAATCATAATCAAAGTCTAAAGCACTCAAAATCTAACGCAAATAAAAAAAATTCAAGTATCAATGTTAATCATTATCTTCATACACATAATGAAAGAGCATAATCACATAATCACAATACATGGGATAAATTTGCATGGCTTGATTTCCCTCCTTATATTATTAGATATGTAGGAAATAATTAGTCATCAAGTGGGGGTTATTAGAGTCAACTCATCCCATTAAACCTCCCCCATTTTTTTAGTTAACTATCCCTCACAAGTGCATATAAGGTTTTAAGATAAAAAAGGTGGAATTTTAAAACTATTCAAATCATCAATTTTATATTTCAAACACAAAGAAATTAAATATAATCGCATGTGGTCATAGTCACTATGCCTTAATTTTATATAGGTCAGTACCAACTAGTATGTCAATATTGACCAAAAATGATAACCTGATCTTAGGGATGGACCCAATGATGATAGTGAATTAGTTATAGAATAGAATAAACCATGCGCCTTCTTATCTCTAATTTTTTATTATATAATATAGTCATAGATGTAATCCAAAATTACAAGAGAGGTTAGTTTATTTTTTTAGTATTAAAGATAAATAAAATAAAATAGCATAACTTCTCAAGAATGATTCTTTACATTGGATAAGGTGTAATCTAAGACAAATAAATGGAAATTAATCAAAATATATTACCTTCCTCATGGATGTCATTAACTAGCCAACATAAATACATGGCTATGCCTAGATGTAGATCTCAAAGTCTTTTTCAATGTATTAGTATGAGATCCATAAAAATATATCTAAAATTAATCTCAAATGATATAAGGAACAATTTGGAAGAAAAAAGGGGTGAATATTTCAATGGATTTTTGTAGAGTTTATCTACACAAAAAAATTGTCTTTGGTCTATGGTGACCCTTCTTTTATATATTTTCCAAATTGATTTTGATCAATGGATTAAAACAAAGATGAGTAACCATAATTAAATTCAATTTTGGAGGATTAATGCAATAAATATTTTGGAAATAGGTTGCATTAATGATGCATGGTTTGCATTAATATTTATATTTATTTGTATATATTACCTAGTCCTTACCAACTTTTTAGATGATGTCACGATTTAGATATTTGTTGAATATTTGATTATCACATAATTAGATATTAGATAATTTATATGGATTTTATATTTAGACATTTAATTTGATTTTTTAAACTAATTTATCCTAATCAATTTGTAGATGTTTTATGCAACATTAAAATCTGGATATTTATCTCTAGTTAGTTTCCCTAGAATATTGCTTATAAAGAAATAATTTGAATCACATTGATTTAAACAAATATGATAGTTTGTTATGATTTATTTCCCAAATTACGGATACACCAATACATTTTATAAATTGTATGTGACATGTCTAAATGAATTAGAGTGTTTTAATAGTATTTGGTCAAGTTTGTGCATTATTACAAGAAGTCATTTTGACTTACAATTTTGAAACAAAAGTGGTAAAAATGAGATATCTACATATTTTACCCTATTGTAAAGGGAATGGTGAGACATTTAGATGAGTAAATAACTTTTAAAAAAATAAAAAGGTCACCTAAAATGATCAGAATTAGAATAAAATGAGCTCATGAAAATGCCCCAAATAATGTTTGGGAGGCTCATGATGCCCCTTCAAGGGTATGTCCAAAAAATATTTATGATCGATAGACCCTTAAAATAACAAAATAGTGTATGTCTCATTATAAGAGGCTTAAAATGGGTTAATTAGAATAAAATGGGATGAAAAATAGACAAAGGAGTAAACAATAGGCCTCTTCGAAAGAAAAATGAAGCACTTTAGGGGAAGGGAAAAAATAGAAAAAATTATCTATAAGTTAACCCTTAGAGGTGAAAACCATTCATTTTAACCCTCCCATTTTTAAATTTTGATCTCTTTATTTTTACACAAGAGTTTTAAATAAAATGGCACACACTCCTCATCATATACACCTAAGTGAGTGAGTGTGAGAGTAATGGTGAGTGGTAGGGAATGGGGCATTCGTAAGTATTTCCTCTTTCATCAATTTTGTCATTAATAGAATTTAATTCCTCTTGGAAATTGAAAAAGTGGGAAACTCACCATTTTTATAAAAATTAAAATGATGAGGTCACTTGCACAAATAGTGATATCATCAATCCAATGGTGAGGTTGTGATCGATTAAGTAATATTGATGAAAATGCTACCATTCACTAAACAATGAGATCACACTTTTGATTGTAAATAAATACAAATGTTGAAAATTCAAATAAAATAGTGATATTTTCATTTTCAAGTAGGAATCACCCAAAATTAAAACTTATGCCAACGTCCAAAATTTATAAAAATAGCATGATCATCTTACCAATTGGAAAGAACATTCTATTAAACAATAAACTCAGATAAAAATGTTAATATTGTAAATAGACAAGAGATAGTGGTGAGAACATCCTATAAAAATATGGGATAGCCCTATGAAATGGTGATATTTTGAATAAGATAATTAGAAGAGGAGTCTGAATATGCTAGAAGAGGAAATGGTTAAGTCTAAAATTAGAATAAAGTGATGTCAGAGATCAGTTTATAAAAATAAAAAAATGGATGAAGTTTATTTTAACATGTTTTTAATATGTATGATCAATTAGAGGTCACGACATCACATGAGAGATATTCATGGGTACTATGTCATCTTGGAATTTTAACCAAGGAGATGGTTATGTTCCTAGAAATGGTGGGGTTATTTTATGTAGCATAGATGCCAATAATTTGAGTTGACAAAGCTTACTTGTTGGTTCTATATTAGTGTTGACATTCTTAGACAACTACCTTCCACCTTAGTATAGGGAAGGCCATGGTGACCCTTAAAGATGTGTGGTAGATTCTACATCTTCCAATTTAGGGACCTTCAATCTAATATATGTGACATGGGGCTAGCCATGCTAGAGTATTTGATTGATATCATAGATATTATGATTGAGGGTTGGGCCATCAATATCAATGCCATAGAGGACCTAGAATTCCCACCATATGTCATCCATAGAGGTGGTAGAAATGGAAAAAATAGTAGTATTGGAAGCAATGGTAATAACCTCATGATGGGATAGAAGATAGGGATGTACATTAGTATCGGTACATGTCTAGGGAAAAGCTCCTCTTCTACCAACACCATAGGTGTCAATACCCAAAGGGGTGATGATATTGATGTTGATTTTTAGTAACCTCTTACTTCCTAATAAGAGTGGTTAGCTCTTCTAGATTGGCTTGGTAGGATTGATATGAGACATGATATATTAAACCACTTATTTTACATGGGGCCCCATGGTATTGGCCTAATTTTATTGATATATTCACATGCTAGTAGATCAAAGTTGGAGGAAAAAACTATGATAACATTTCTATAATTATATGCCTTGGATCATATTGACATAGAGTAAATAGTTTGTTAAATGTTATAGTTAGTTTCTAAAGATCCATTATCATTAGGTTGGTATCATATAAGAGGTATCCTTCAAGGTCACATAGGGTATTCATACTTCTCTAATCAGGCCATACATGAGAGGGTAGATGAGGAATTATCTAACATCATTATATGGTAGTACATTTTGGCTAAGTAGAGGATGGATTCATGACCTGGTATATGATTACTCCATGTTATATCATGTGTAATCATGATTTTATAGTGGAGTGGTATAAGCCTTATAATATTTAGTGATATTTCAGGTTTTAACAAGATGTTCCTAAAGAACCAAATTATTTCACATGTCACATGAGAGACTAGGGAGTGAGGGCCACCCATCCCTAGGATAGAGGTGGTTTGGAGTTATCTAACCCTTCAAGCATTAGTATGGGCATATTTAGGAGTCATAATAGATTTGAGTGTTATATATGCCTATAAAACAAGGTGGATAGGTTATAGGCCTATGCAGTTCACATCATCCTAACCTCAACAACTAGGATAACACTAGAGGATAGATAGGTGGAGTTAGGCATCCACACAAGGTCCTCCACATGTATATACATAGGTATAATTACATGCCTTAGTATAACAAGTTTTACCATGAGTTCTTCCATAATATATTTTATAGGTTGTTGTGTATTATATTACATAGTATATACTACAAACTCCTATGTAACATGCTTTATAATAGGCATTATAAACCCTAGGCACATAGTTTTCACCTCTGATAGATAAGATGGGGCTATAAATAAATATGGAGTATATGGTCTTCCCTTAGATATATATGATATATGCTATAGTTGATGGCTCCATGCAAGGCATGGATGAGTTGGGTCTTTTAGGGACCACTATATCATTAGAGGATTAGTCCCTTATAGATATAATCTAGATAGAGATTACCACCATATTATTAGTTAGTATCGATCATGAGGAGATTATAGTAGGGATATGAGATGAGGTAATGATAACCTATGGGTAGACCATAAGGCTATAGGGTGTTATCATATCATGAGATATACATAGTATAGCATTGAGAGAGTAGGATACCTAATTTAAAACCCTTTAGGGTCAACTCATGATGTTAAATATAGAATTTATGAAAATGATAAATTAGTAGGAAAGGGATCACTTAGATGTTTAGAGGCTCTATGTGGAGTGAGATGAGGCACAATATATTGTATCCAATTATGGTTTATATAGGTCACTAGATAATTTGGTACAATCCAAGGATAAATCCCTATGGGTGAAGGATGACACCATATGGACAAAGGATGAGGTGACCTACTATGAAATTCTATACAAGTCAGCCATGCCAGGAAAGGGTAGGGCTTCTTTCTTTAGAGAGTACACTTAGAGTTAAAGGATCAGTCACACTTATACATCATGACATATAATGAACTATGAGATATTATCATCATAGCCTATACCATAGTAGAGAGTAATGGGTCTTCCACCATATCATCCACCAATCTTAGGTATAGGGTAGAGTTTTGACTACATTCCTCCTAGAGATGGATAGAGTCAGAGCTAACACTCTGGTTAAAGCTCCATATTTTTTATATGTATGAGATGTATATATTATTTCAATATATAAAACTTCATTTTAAGATATATGACATTCATTTACTTTGATATATTTATACATGGACTTTGATTTTCTCTTGATATATGTGATGGTACTTATATTTTGAATAGATGCTAGATGTGTATGTCTGAGTAAAGTATGGATATTGATACTTATTTTTTTCCATGATTATTTTATTTTTCTCTCTATTATTTCAATTGTGTTTGTTTAAGAAAGAAAACATGAATACTTGGGATAATGAGGCAATTTTTGCTTCATTGATGTGATATGTAGTATGACTAGTTGGTATATCCTTATTTTGGATATGCATGTCCTTAATTAGCATAGATATAGCCATGTTGATTTATATATTTTCATGTGATCATGATTGTGTAAAATTTAATGACATATTTATTATGCATGTGATAGATATATTGTGTCTAGAGATGTTCTTGATGCAACATTATGTATAAAGTTTTTGAGAACTTTGTTTTTAATTTTGTAAATGATAGTATGAATGATAATTATAAATGAATTATGATAAAATTGATTATCAATTATTTAGGGACTAGTTCAAGATCAAATATTTAGAATTAAGATCATGATCTAGAACATTAAGACGTAAGTGGAAAACATAATACATTAAACAGAGACAAACCAAGAATAGTTTGAATAAAAATGTAAAAAATATCAAGGTCAAGATATGAATAATCTAAAATTATATGTAATAATTTTTGTACTAAACACAAAAATAAAACAATCAAAATTTAAACAATCATACAAACGAAACACACAAAAATAAAATTTAAAAATTAATAAGAAATTTTGAGCAATTAACAATTGTGCATGTGTGAGTAGGATGGTGTTATACCTAGATATTTTGAACCTAAGGTAATGTTAAAATGGATAGGATTATGCATTGATTTTTTTTAGAGGGGGAATAAAATAATAAAGAAGGGGTGGTTGAGCTACCTCTAGATGCCTCATGCAAATATACAATACCTACATAGTTTGTTTGAAACTCATGCCAAATGTAGTTCCCCTATGGATTTAGGAAAGAATAAAAATGATGAAAAGTAGAGATAATTAATTTGTAGATGAAAAAGAGGAATGGATCATAAAATGGTGAGAGTGTAAGACAAGATACTCATAAAATGGTGATATGATATGATAATTTTCTTTTAAAATGGTGATATCATAAGATAAGTTACTTGTAAAATAATGAAAATGTAAGATAAGTCGATCACAAAACATTGAGAGCATGAGACAAATTTCTTGTAAAATGGGGATATCATAAGATAAGTTAATCACAAAATAATGAGAGTGTAAGACAAGTTGCTCATAAAATGGTGAAAGTGTAAGACAATTTTTCTGTAAAATGGTGAGAGCATAAGAGATGTTTCTCATAAAATGTCTAGAGTATAATACAACACTACAAAAAAGAAGATGATGAATCAAGGATAAAGAAGAATAAGATATGAGTATTCAACTATGTCATACTCATAAGGTTTTTAGTCTTAAAATAGTGAAATATGAAAGAAAATAATGATGATGGTAGCCAAGCTACCCCAAGATGCCCCATGTATCTAAATGTTGCCTACATAATCCATATAGACCTTGTGCTGATGTAGTTCACCTAGAAAATAGGAGCATAAATAAAGAAAGGATAATGATGAACAAAACTAATGGGTATAACCACCCAAGAACTAGTCCTAAAATAAATGTAGTTCTAACATGCATATTTTAAGGGTTTTGGAAAATTTCAAATGTTTTTTGTGTTGTTTTAATAAGAAACATAAATTGAGTATAACAAAATGTATATGGAAATATCTATCAAAGTTAGAACAACCTTAGGTAGGGGTTCAAACAATAGCTAAATCAACTACAATAGTATGGCAACAAACCAATAACAAGACTTGAGGCAAAGGAAATATCATACAATATAAAAATATGAATATAAGGGCACAAAATAGGGGGAAAAATAGGGGGAACAATTTAGATAATGTGAAGAGAAGTTATCTTAAGGAACTATCAAGAAGGAAAACTATATTTAAGTACCCTAATAAACCAGTCTATAAAGAGGTTATTAAGGTAGATCAATCTAAAATACTTATATAAATTCTCTCTAAATATGTATGTAACACCTTTTGGTTATAACCAATATCATTATGGTAATAGAAATGGGAACAATGACAAGAATGGACCATGTAATAGAAAACAAAGGAAATGGAAATGGATGGATATGAAATAGATGCCCCCAATCAATGGCTCTCATAGATAATGTTTTAGTTAACTCAATCATAGAAACACTTGATATGAAAAACTTTAATAGTATCCTCTAACTCTTGCCCATATGGTGTAGCCAGACTATATGCCCTAAAACCATAATTTGTAGTAATAATGTTTGGACATAAATAATTGACCTCAAAATTACCTTTCTTTTTGCACTCATCATTAGTACTATTATTATTGTATTTTAGCACCAAATTATCAATTTTAAATTATTTTGGAATAGTACATTTGTTTTAAATATGGTGTAACTAATTCTAGTAGTCTCTTAAAAGGTTTACTAAAACTAATTATTTCTCATATAAGATATCTAGCTCTTGAAATATAGTGACTTGGTAGTCTTCATTATCAATTATATTTTATAGGGATACTTTTAGAGAAGGAAAATCAATATATATATGTATGATAGATAAAGAGATAAAAAATAAGGAATATGGTATGACACATAGTTGTATGAGTACTAGTACGGTAAGCCCACAACACTGGGAATAAGTGTGAGTGTCAATCATAGCCAATGTCATTGAAAATATCCTTAACAGTATTTATAATGGTTTTATTAGATTACTTAGCTTTTTCATTACCTTGAGGTAAATAGGGTGTGGAATTTTTGTTTTTAATATGTAAATAGGTACAAAGTATTTTATGTCCTTATTTTTGAATGATCCACTATTATTATATATAATGGTGGAGAAGATATCATAATGTCAAACAAGGTGATAATATATGAACTTAGATATATGTTTTCCATTTATGTAAGTGTGATGAATTAATTCTATCCACTTAGTAAAATATTCCACAAAAGTTAGAATATGCTTGTGGCCATCAGAAGAAGTCAGGTTTATTTTCCTTATGAGATCTAGTCCCCATGTTGAAAATAGACAAGGATTTGTGATCGTCAGAAGTACTCATGAAAAATCATGAATCAAGTCACCATGTTTTGATAGGTAAGGTATTTATTGACATATTTTTAGGCATATAACTCCATTTTCAGCTAATACTACCCTGTGTAAAGTAGATTCTTGGCAAAGACCAATCCATTGGTGTGGACCCCATAAATCCCTTCATTTACATATTTAATAACTAATTCAATTTCTCCTATATTTAAATAATGAATAAGAGTTACATCATTGATTATATGATAGAGTGTTTCACAAAGTAAGTTATAACAAGAAGCATTGCGAATGAAGGATTTGTGTTGGTTTTGTGATAGGTTGATAAGGAGAATTTGGTCTTGGAGATAATCATATAGGTCTTGGTACTAATGGGATTTGGGGCCATAAATATCACATACCATCTAAAAATTTGGTTGTATATGAGATGGTTAAACTATGTTCTTAATAATAAATTTATCCTTTAACATTTTTGGCCATTACTATCATGGACACAATTGTTACCATTGCATTTGTTAATCTACTATTAGAATTTAGTGTCTACTCAAACTAAAGAGATTTAAAATGTTGCTCTAATTTAATCACCATGCCTTTATAGGGCACAATTTTCACATCTCAAGTCTTATATTGGTATAAAACTTTATTAATGATCAATTGGTAATACCTATATGTATAAATTACTAAATTTTACACTACATTGAAAGATAGAGTCTTAAAATGAGTGACACATATTCTACCATATTTCTAGGGTAATGAAAAATAATGTGAAATTCCTTAAGAATTATATCACCTTATGTATTAATAATAATAATTTCATCCATATATCCATAAGAGGTTCATGAGTTGTTAAAATAAAATTTCCACTATTTGGAATTCATAGACACTTCTTATAGAGTCAACATCGACTCATGGGAAATCAAAAGTGAGGGGCTTAGTGTCTAACATAGGGGCCTTGGTAAGTTTATTTATAAGTAATTTCCACTTAACATATTTATGGTTATTATATTCAAAATAAAATTCAATTAATAACATCACCCATGTGGCCATGTGACCTATCAAAGTTTCCCTCGTAATAGATACTTGAGGAGATCAATCTTGGCTTTAACAATGGTCCTGTTATTCAACATGTAATGTTGCAAATTTTGGGAAGAAATCACCATTACTAAGTAGGATTTTTCAATGGATGAATATTTGTATTCATAAGCTATAAGTGACCTCAAATAATAAACTATTTATTCCTTGCCCTATTCATCATGCTAAGTTAAAAGTGCCCCCAAGTATGTTTTTGAGATGTAAAAGTGTAGGGGATTCTCTAACATAGGTAGGGTCAATACTGGTTTATTATCTAAACAAGTTTTTAATTCCTTAAAATATTTTTGATAGTTTTTATTCCACTATAATGTGACACCTTTATTAAAAATGTGGGTAAAAGTATGGCATCAATATTAAAGTTGTGAGATAAACTAGTGAATAGACTAGATCTTACCTTATAATCTATGGATTTACTTTAGATTAGAATAAGGAGGAATTTACATAATAACATTAACCTTGGTAGGGTCAACTTTGATACCTCTACATTATACAATAAATATTATAAACTTTACAAAAGTAACACCAAATACTCACTTCTTAGGATGGAGGCACGACTTGTATTCATGAAGTCTCTCAAGGATTCTTCGTAAAACTTCAGGATGTCCCTAATGTGTCTTTTAATTTAATACAATGTCATCTATGTAGTCCTTAGAAATATTTTTCATCATGTCATAGAAGACAACATTCATAACATGTTGGTAAGTTTCACCATTATTTTTAAAGCCAAATGACATGATTGGATAACAAAATGTCCCCATATAGTGGTGAACATTTTTTTAGTCCTTAGGTGAAATTGTTATTTGGTTATATCCCAAGAAACCATCCACAAGGGTAAACAACTCATACCCTAAATTTGATTCAACTATCACGTCTATGTTTGGTAAGAGGAAGTCATCCTTAGTGTCAACTTTGTTGATATCTCTAAAATAATTACATAAATGAATTTTGCGTGGATTCTTGCTTACTAGAAAAATGTTTGAGATCCACTCCAATAAATCCACTAACTTGATAAAACATACTTCTAATTATTTTTATAGCTCTCTCTCTTAACTAGAATAGAAATATATGAATGCATTTTTTTTAGTTTCAATTTGATAGGTTTAGAATTTGGATACAAAACAAGGCAATGTACCACTAGAGAAAGATCTAGACCTAGAATTTCTACATAAGACCATGAAAATATGTCAATTAAGTCCTTTAAAATAATAATAATGAATTCATGTTCCTCGGTAGTGATGGATGTGCCTAATTTAATCTTTTTTGGATAATCATAAGTTTCAATGTTTACTTTCATGGTATTTTTGGAAAGAAGTGTGGAATCATCTTAGATAATAATTGGTAATAAGTGGAATTAATGTTTTTAAGCTAGTGAGCCATAAAACTCACCCATGTAAGAATAATAAAAACTTGCCATGTTTTATAGTGACCAATTAACAAAGATTTCTATAAATTCTTGAACTAATTGCTCAAATACTATGTATTTCTATAAATTGATGTTGAAACTAATTGTAATAATTGGACTTGGAGGAAATTGATATTACTAAGGAGATAAGTAAAATTCCCCATCAAAAGGTGCCCCATATAAGTTTTCACTAGTGGAATTATATTTTTATTTAATTTTTCCTTAAACAAAAGATGCCTCAAAGAGGTTTTAATTGGAGGGTATTGATGTTTTATGTTATTTGTGACCAAGGAAGTTTGCCTACTCTCCAAAGTAAGTAATATAATATAATGTGAATTTTAATCCTTATTTATGATCACCAACTAGTAAGCCATCTATAAGACTCATAAAATTAGAAATGGACTATTTGATTTAAAATTCATCTAATGGTATAATATAATCCTGTTGGTCCCAATCAATTAGGTAAGGATAATGGAGGGAAAGGGTAATATGGGTTGTAATAGTCAGATTGGAATGGGTGTCAAATAAGTTTGTATTGAAAAGATCATCATATATTCTATAATTTAATGTTATGTCACTACTAAGAGTTCTATTATCACTCTAAAAATCTAATGGGTCACATTTAGGTGGTGTGAGTCTAAGACCTCAATTTCCTTTATGTTTTGTTTTAGGGATAGGTTAAAGGATGCCTTATTATTTTCTCGTAGGCCTTTGCCTTTATAATAATGATTTTCCATGATTATATTTGGGATGGGTAAATTAATTCTCTTGGAGAAAGTAAAAAAACCATCATTATACAGCCATGACCCTTTAGAACTTATAGGTTGATCTTGGTTTGGTGATGTATCTTATATAAACATAGTGGTCCCTAATGACAATAATTGGTCTTATTTTGCCACATCATATTTTTCCTACCATGGGTTTTGGTATGTTTAGATCTTCCATAGTATTTTGGAGATTTGGTAAATTTTCCAATATGAAAATAATATTAGATGTTGTATGTCACAATGATTGCATCTTCAAATATAAAGTGGGAAGAAGTTATTAGGGAAGGTGGATTAGAAGAAGTGGACAAGAGGTCACTTGGGTTAATGTATTTAGATTTAGTAAAATTAGGAACTAATTATTTACCATTTCTATTTACAAACTCAGTGTTAGGACAATAATTTTAATTCACACACTCGACCTCTAGGTTTTTACAATATTTGTATGGCTAAAAATCACTAGGGATAGTGACCTATAGTTTGAAATGAGTGAATTTAATACATTGGTGTAATAGAAGGGACTGCACATATTTTATAGATCTAAGGAAGACCAAAAATCAAATTATATGATAACTCAATATAAATTACATGGAAAAGGGTATCATGGGTGATAAGCCCAATAATTATTGGCAAAAAAATGGTACACATTGACTTTCATTTTACATTGTCATAAGATTTGATAAAGATAGTAGTGATAGTGTCTAGTTCTATATCTAATGTTATATACCCCAAGTGGTGTATCATTTTCAATGAATCAATATTTAGCCTTGAACAATTTCCTATGATAACCCACTTGATTTTATGGTGGGAGATTATGGATTCAATATATAAAGGATTATTATTTAAGGGACCAAGGGATGACATGTAACTTTGATCAAATGTAAGTTGTTACACTAGGGATAAATTCCCCACAAAAAATTTAAATTGGGTAGGATCAATGTTATTGGGTAGCTTTGACTATTGAAAAATATTATTTAGTATTATCCTATGAAATTATGATGTACACAATAAATACATGATGGAAATTTATACAGGCATCTTATTTAACTATTATCTAATATCATACAACTTTTCAATAGGAAGGAGAGATGATTTGAATTTGGAAGGCACAAAACCTTTAATGGATTGGTATTAGATGAAGGTGAATTACCTTAGAGAATAACTCATGGATGTATATCTTTAGAGTGAAATTTCAATTAGGGAGGGAGTTATTTGAATTAGAAGAACTTGACAAAGGACTAGAAATAGTAATCCATGAAGGTCAATGTGAACTTAAGTTATTTTGACTTAGTGGGGAATTACTTGAAGATGAATATGGAGGTCCTAAAATATAACGGATAACACTCTAATGAGTGTTAAATCATGGAAAATTCTTTATCTTAATAGTAGTGATAGTTTATAGGAACATGGCCCATAAAATTACAATAATCATATGGGAGATTATGATAACCAACTTGATTAGTCTATGAATCATGATATTGAATATTATTAGGTTGGTTCTGATTTTGGTCTTGAGCTTGATTCTGATTATTATTATTTTGATGATTTTTATGCTTAGTTAAGGGGTCCTTATAGATTATCATGTTCTAATTAGCTTTGTTATCACACATCTCTAACTTGATTTATCCATTTTCAAGTAGATCTTGAATGAAATGTCAGGGTTATAATCATCTATAAATTTCATGTCTTTTGATTTAATGATTTTTATATATTAAATTTTCACCCTTTGAGAGGGTATTTCAAGTCCTCTCAATTTAAGATACACATGGGAATAATCGTAGGCTGTGGGTAACCTAAAAAGTGGATTGACCCTTTAGATAAGGGCTAGCTCCCTTGATTAATCACTTAGGACCAATCACTAATATAATAATTATCAAGGAAAATGGAGGAATAAACTATGAACTAAGGGGGTGATACATTGAATTTATGACCACTACCACTAATTTGTAGAGGTAAGGTAACATGATATCTATCACATCAATGATTTTCAAAGAGGTAAGGTAAAAATAACCTATCACATCAAATATTTTCAAAGAGATAAGGTAATATGAGACTAGAAGGGAATATATTTTCCACTTCTAACCCATATAGAACCCATGATGACACTCCTCACAGCCTAAAATAGAGAAATAAAATACAAGAAGGCCATAAAAATAAGATAACAAAACAAGGTGAGATAAGTCTACACTTTCTTCAACCATTAAAATATTCACACTACATTCAACCATAAAAAGAGGTAAAATCATTTATTTATTGATCAATAGGCATATAGAAGATTAGGGATATTCCATATTCCTAGTGGAAGGATCAATTATAATGCCAAATTAGGCCATACATATAGAAGATAATAAGGAGATAGAAGATGGAAGTTGTGTAAAGTCATGATGACTAAAATCACTCATGAAACAAGTTAAAAATAAGAAAAATAGTAAATAATAGTCCAATAGCATCTTCTTCACAAGTTTTTCTTGGTGTAGGAGATGCTTTATTGCCTTGGTGTCTCATCCTTGAGCTCTTGAAACTACTTTTTCTTGTTATATGAGTTACACGTTCATACTTTAACACATATATAATTAATCTATTTGACACCTCATTATGCCATCCTTGGCTCCTAAATGGATTCTATCTTTTGAGATAGGCACCTTCTCATACTGATCTTAATCATTGGAACCTATAAGTTCATGTTTTCAACTTCTTTATCTCTGTATTAGCAAGAAAATAGTCTTGTACAAGCTTTAACATAGATTGAAAATTCATATTGTCACCTTGATATCATTTTTAAAGATAGGTGAAGATCCACATACTTTTATTAGGCTTAATAAACTTCCAAAAATGATCAAAAGGTCTACATATATCTCTATACCCTGGTCCAGTTCTATAACCTACAAATTTAGGAAAGTTACTTTCCTCTTATACTCAACACGTGCCATAAAATGAATCAAATAGGTACCTATGAAATCCTCAAACAAAAAAAATCTATTTTTGAGACCATGAATGATTGTTATAAACACTTAAAATGCAAAACTTAGACATTGGGTCTTTAATAGGATTTTATGAGGGTTTAGAGGTTCTAAAATTCTTAAGGATTGTTCATAAAGTTAAGGGACTAAAATTATGAAATAATTACACAAATTTAGATTGGTGGGGATGTCTTAAACGTCTCCAAGAACAATTTTCCTCCATGTAAAATCTCCTTTCAAATTTGAGCATAAAACCATACCCTTTTGAAAATTCCAGAAGGTGAAAAGAGGGTTTTTGAGTGATATCCATTCATAGTGATAATTAAATCCATACATACATATTTGATAAAAAAAATTACAATAAATTTAATTTTGGTAACCTCTTCAACACATATAAGAATAATTTCATCCCATTCATTTCTTCAATAAATTTCTAAACTTCAAGAAGAAGCCTCTCGGGATTGTTAGGAATGTATGTGTAGGTAGAGAGAGAATTTTGAGAAAATAAGTCATAAAAACGTTTTTATTTACTTATAAATACCTATAATATGTCTAAAAAATATATTTTTAAGTTAATCAACGTTATTTAAATCAATTTATCTCTTCATGATGCCTAAAAGTTATTTTGACCCAGAATAAGGAAATGTAGGTAGATTTCTTATTTTAAACCTAAAAGTATCTATTTTGGGATCTTATTAATTTTCCAAGATATAAAATAAATTTTAAATAAATATATATAGTCTCTATGACTTTTCACACCCTCAAACTTCATATTTATACCCAAAAATTGCATCCTTTCCTCATAATTTATAGGCAAGCCTGCATTTTACCCTCAAGGCCTAACAGTCTTTTGGAGGCTCATGAATGGATCCTCCTTGGATAATTAATTATATTCACAAGGATGTTAAATAATATATAATTATTTTTATATATTTAATATACCCTTTAATGGTCTTTACTCTTCAATTTACTTCAAAACCTATATGTTTTCTTCATATTTTATACATAGGCCTATAGGTCTTCATAGAGGCTTAATACATTGTTAAGCTTGAGAAAAACTTCATTTGAGTGGTTTAATATCTCTATAAAATTATATAAATAACTATGGTAATATTATTTTATATTTATTATACCTATCACAATATTTAGTCTTCATGCTCATAACCCAAGATTATACCCTTTTTTCATATTCATGCAAAACTTCCCTTTGGTTGTAGGTGTTCTTTTAAGTATATGACTACCTAGAATTATATGTATACACTGTTAAAAAAAATAAACAATAATTTTTTTGAGATAATTTTTAGTTTATGTCATATTTTAGGGTTATTTACATGGATAATAAACCAATATCGCATTGGTTTCTCTAGGTTTGCATTTAAGAGCATTATTGTTCCTTTAGGTCAACTGGCTTAATATAGTCCTCAACCACATAATCCTAATTCAAAGTGATAATTTTCCCATTATATAAAGGATTAATATATTACTAGAATAGATTAAATTTAATATATACTATACTTGCCTTCTCACATTCATATTCAATGCAAAGCTTACTCTCTTCTGCTCAGCTTCTCCACACAAACCTATAGGTGTACAATTCATCTGAGGATATTGCTAAGAATTTATAGGTAAATATTAGGTATTGTAACCTACATATATTTTTACCCATTCTTAATTATATATTAATATATAATAGTGAGTTTGGGAGGTCTATATTGACCTCACAAGTGTGACCACACCTCCTTTAGGTAAACTCAAATGATTTATTCATGTTATTTCCAAACCTAGAGAAGTCGATGAATGAGAATTATTGAGTGTATTTTAGTAGGGTTAAAAGAGTATTTTAATTTTAACATTTAAGCCCAAAATTTTTTATAAATTTTCAACATGACTGTTACATGCCTCTAAAATTATGCTTCTCATGTAAGATCCTATGTATTAGATCATTACAAGATCTCTTTTCCATTTGACCTTGTTGGTGATTTTATTATATTTTATGAGGATATAATAGACATAATATAATTTGTAAAACTTATTTATAATCATTTTCATATATCCATTAGACCCAAAAATGCATTAAAACTAGAAAAATCAAGCTCATAGGATTTCACATGGGTTTTTTAGAGTCCAAACTCTTAATAATGGTTCATAGAGCACAAAGTCTCTTCCTATAAAGAATGATATGGATTGATAGTGAATATTTACCCCCTTCAACACATACCACCACTATTCTTGAGATGCTTTCTCCTTCATGAATGATCCTCAACAAAACTACCTTCTTCAACCTACCAATAACTTGACAGGGAAGATGAAAATATTTTTCCCTTTTTTGGATCTACAAAAGCTTCCAAACCCTAATTTATACCTATATAAATATAAATAAAATGACATCATCATCACGTATTGATAAAATACCTCTTTTCACATTAAAACCTACCTTTTCAAAGCCTTGACAAGTGTATTACAACATTGCATAACTTAGACAAGCATGAAACAAGGAAAAATTATCTTAAATTTTGAAAACAAACCTTAAAACATGTTAAAAATCTTATAAAGTGTAAATTAATTAATATTAGTTAATCACTTTGAGTACCATGACCTCATATTTTGGATATACCATCCTAAAAGACCTTAATCACTACTAGGACAAACATCACATCTTTATCATGACAAGACAAACTATGAACTTGACCAGAACCTTCAAGGGATATCAACAAAGTTAAACAAGTCTAGATATCAAGTTTTAATTATTACTCACCTATGGTATCCAATTTTTACTACTAATGATAATCACAATACTCATTTTCTTAGTACCATGCTAGCTTGGGTTTACCCTCTAGAAAGGGCTTTGGTATTGGCTAACTAATCATATTAGGCACAAAGAACTTTTAAAATATTAACTCAATGGGATAATTGAGGTTGCTAAATACTATATTTTGAAATTTTCCCCTTCATGGGGGTTCCCTTTTCAAGGTAAGTGCTGGATTGGGTAGGGTATCTTGGTCAAGTGGTGATTTCACCATTTGCACATGTCTTGATTTTATAACCCATTACCAACCACATGCTTATTTTTATTAAAAGCCTTAGTTTTTTCATGTGTTTGATTAAATTGGTGTTTGAGGTTGATCTTGTATTTAAATTTGAGAGTATCCCTTCATTACATATTTATAAATAGTTTCCTCTTCATTATATACCTTATTATCTATCATCTCTTCAAATTTGTTCGCACAATGGAGACATAGATTGTAGGCTACTTTTTCATTGAAATTGTGTATGAAAATAATATATAGCTACCTATCTATAAAAATTTTCAAGAATAAAATAGATAAGGCCCTCCATATTTGGAAAAATATAGATAAAATATCTCTAACACACTATTTAGCATTACACAAATCTACCATAGTCATCTCATATTCTATGTTGTATAAGAAATTACTGACAATTTTTTTGATAGGTCATAAAAAGTGGTGACCAAATATTTTATAAAATGAAGTAACCATTCAAACACTTTTGTACCAAATTCACATGGAAATAAGTGAAGAAAATAAATATTACAAAAAGTTACCTCTTGACATGCTATAAATAATGTATGTAGATGTTCCATATGATCACCTTTCCCATTATACTTATAAAACTTAGGAAACTCAAAGTGAGGAGGGAAAGGTAATTTTAGGAAACTCATGTAAAAATGGTAAGGTCATATGTCATAAAATTTATACTTCTTACCTTTATTACTTGTTTGAAGTCCTAAAACTACTTCTTTCATTTCATTCTATTCAAGGAGATTAGGTGCACTTTGGGATTGAAAGAATGTGATTTTTTGGGAATTCACGAATTTCTTAGTTTGATTAGGATTGGTATAAGTATGTATGAATCCCATTTTTTATTTATATTTTGGATATTAAACCTATAACTATAATTATAATTTGGATAGGGATCTTATTGTTGGCTTGAATTTGGAAGAGGATTGTCAAGGCATTGTTGGTTTAGAGGAATCTACTACTATTGATTTTATAGAATATACTATTTCGAATTATACATAACCTATTACTGGATAATATTAAGTTATTTTTCTTTTAAATTAAAAAATGTCTATTTTTGATAAATAGGCAATGTGTGATATGAATTATTCACCACTTATTATGGTGATGTATTTTCAACTTATTATTTTAGACTATTAGGTACTTGTGCATTAGGAAGGAATTATTTGTGATTTAATATATTATATTTCATATGAGTTAAAGCTTATTATAGATTACTCATTTGGATTACCTACTTAGTAGTAGATGATAGATCCATATCAGATATAAGATTGGCTAAAGGCTCTTGTGTTTATTCTAGCAATTAGTTTTGGCTTGTGAATGAATAATTATTGAAAAAGGTTTTAGTTTAAAAATTAATAAAATCAGTTATAAGTTGATATTAATAACATTGAATACTATTTTTTATTATGAAAATAATAATTTGGTCATGTTGGAATGGGTCAATGAGTTGACCTTTACCTTTTCTAGATGATGTAATAACCAGTTTTAAAATCTCGCTAAGGGACTAAATTTTTCTAGAAATTAATCCTTGAGGTATCACATATGTTAAAAAAAGGTTACATAATTATTCTATGGGAAAATTAGGTTGAATATTATCTCCATATTCTATCAACCTTAAAGAGATTCATCTTTGCCTTTAGAAAACTGGTTCTCAAACTAGTTTTGACTAGATCTTATAATAAGTGGAAAATCCTCGAACACAATGGGTGGTCCTCCCCATATTCTATATTTTTTATAATTTTTATTATAGCCAAATGGATCATAAACATTTTCTTCCTTGAAATTAAGGCCATAAAAAACCACACTATGAGTGCATCTAGACATTCCTAAATTAACACTTAAATTTGAGAAGTGCTTAACCCTTTCAATGTTTGAATTTGGTTAAATTAGACTATATATTTTGAATTGGAATTGAAAATATATTGAAGCTAATTTTAAATTAGAATTTGATTCACACAAAACTTGATTTGGATCTAAATAAAACTTAGTAGTGTAATAGTGTCAAATAAACATACCTTGGTTGTAATTACGAAGGTGTAATGCCTTAGAATATAAGTAGGGTGAATTGGAATGTGTAAAATGTAACACCTTATTATTTAAGTATGGGAAGACATAATTTATAACTTAGGTTTTAAACTTGATTTTCTTGTTGGATTTGGTTTTGCATATAAATGTCATTTTGATATAACAATAAAGGATTAACACATAAGTATCATGAGGCTATTATAATGATTGACATAGAATCACATCATAATATTTCATCATTATATATACTTACCTTTTGAGAGGATTTAAAATTTTAGGGATTCATTAAGTAATTATATGAAATTATGGTGATGTTTTAATCCCACCCTTCTCTCAAGGGTCTTTACATGTAAGGAAATATTTAGGGGATATTAATTTTTCACTCTTACATCAGTGAAATTTCCACAATAAAATAGGATCCTATTAAGTAATCTTAAATAAAGATATTCGTAGGAGGGTATATCCCTTTCATGACCACTTCATCCCTAGGATTTTAGTAAAGTGTTACCAGATTTTTATATTACTTAAATTTTTACTTGGTTTACTAAATGATCCCCAAAGGGTTCAAATCCATAAAATAAAAGATCTAATTATCATTTTATTCATATGGGATACATACCCTATAAAATATACCCTCTATTAATTTATGTTGATGTATAATGTCTTAGCATTGGGAGATAACCCATTACTTTCACAAAACCTTTTATGGGAATTTCACTAGGCCTTAATGAACCTATCATAATGTATATCCCCTGTTGGATATATGGGTCTGGAAAAAAATTTGGATATCAACCCCTATTCAATACACCCTAAGGACTTGCAAGAAGGTGATGAATTCCACACTAAAAATCCAAAATAAAAAAGGAAAGAAGCATTTGTTTCTAATTTTGGGACCCTACAAAATGGGAAAGAGAAGAACATACACCAAACATTACTTTGGATAAATGAGAAGATGTAAGCCACATATTTTTGGGTCACATATGCTCCCTAAAGTGTGAAAGGGGAGATAATGGACATAATAGTTTACACAAAAAAGCAAACAAACAACAATAATTGAGCAAATAACATGAAAGTAAGTTTTTTTAGAGAACTAGATGAGGTGTAGTTTCTTTAGTTAAATACCAAATATAAATATGAATGAAAATTTTCCTTATTTAATCACATAAAATAAATATTTTAAATCATAAATCATAAAATAGATAGGTTATAAATTTAAAAATAATTCTTGATAAATAAAGGTAGTAAAAATTTTATAGTTTTAAACTCTCAAGAAATCCACACAAGGTGATCTCACCATTATACACATAAAAATCACACCATTATACACATCAAACTCATTATTCTATAGTGAATTAAAAAATAGTATGGCAAACTCGCCAATTATTAGAATGACTTCACTACTTTATAGGATGAATTTTTCATTTTTAATAAAATAACAACATAAAAAACATAATTATGTTATGAAATATTATCAATTAATAGGTCATTATTGTTAATACAAAAGTCATTATTATCAATGCATAGTTCACCAATTTATTAAAACATAAAAAATAATCAAAATATAAAATCATGAAACCACTGATGTGTAGGATGATTACATGATTTACATAATTAAACTCACTAATACATAGTACAACCTCACTGATTATAATAAAAACATAGTGAAACTAGTAATGTGAAGTCATCATTCAATAGGTTGATCTCACCATTTTATAGGTCAATCTCACTATTGTATAGGACAATCCCAATATTTTTTTTAAACACAAATAACATGGTAAACTTAAAGGTGAAATCATTAAGTTGTAAGTCAAATTATTTTTTCATGGGAGTAATCTCACCAATATGTAGTGCAATCTCGCAAATGTGCAAAAGATAAAACACAAAAAAAAATGAAGGAAAAATAAATCAATCAAATTCAAAGATAAATCTCATTTCATAATTATAAGACTAAGAATGTTTTGGATATGTTTGTTAGGTGTGCCATCCCACTGGTCATGCCAAAATATAAACCATGATTACAAGAGAGGTTAGTCTCTTTTATTAGTATTAAAGATGTAAAAAAATCACAAAACATAACTTTTCAAGAATGATTCTTTGGATTGGAAAAGACCTAATATAATATAAACAAATGGAAATCAATCAAAATATACTACCTTCATCATTCACATCATTAACATACATACATGGTTATGCCTAGATGTAGAGCTCAAATTCTTCTTCAATGTCATGGTATAAAATCCGTCAACATCTCTCCAAGAACCATATAAAAGGATTTGTGGACCAATTTGAAATAAAAAATGGGTGAATATTCCAAATGATCTATACGGAGTTTCTTTACACAAAAAAACTTACCTTTGGTCTATGGTGACCTTTTCTATTTATATATTTTCCTAATTGATTGTGGCCAATGGATTAATACAAGATGAGTGTCCATAATTAAATTCAATTTTAGAGGTTTAATGTAGTAATTTTTTTTGAAATAGGTTGCATTAATGAGGTATAGATTGCATTAATTTTGATATTTGTTTATATTAATTTCCTAATGCTTACCAACTTTCTGTATGATGTCACGGAAAATGTCATGATACATATATTTGTTAAATATGTGAATATCACATAATTAGATATTAGCTAATTTCTATGCATTTTTCATATATCCATTTGATTTTATTTATAAATAATCCTAATAATATTTTTGATGTTTTATGTAATATAAAAA
Organism: Torreya grandis; assembly: GCA_037957365.1. Lineage (NCBI taxonomy): Eukaryota > Viridiplantae > Streptophyta > Pinopsida > Cupressales > Taxaceae > Torreya > Torreya grandis. The sequence continues at coordinate 3,049,723 of JARHVA010001155.1, read as the reverse complement.
TTTGGATATTTATTTTTAATTAATTACCCTATAACATTGCTTATAAAGAAATAATTTGACTCACGTTGATTTAAACAAAGTTGATAGTTGGTTACAAGGTATTTTCCCAATTAGGTATGAACTAATACATTTCATAAATTATATGTGATGTTTGTGAATGAATTAGAGAATTTCAATGGTATTTGGTTTAGTTTGTGCATTATTGTGGGAAGTCACTCTGACATATAATTTTAATATGGAAGTGGTAAAAAATGGGTGTTTACAATAGATAGATAGTCAACCATAAAATATAAGTATCATGATATATTTAATAATTTTTATATTTAGTATATGCCCTTATTAAATAAAAAGAGTTAATCTCAATATTTTACATTAAAATGTATACTTGAATGCCATATCTATTTATCATAATTACATTTGAAAGTTTTATCTTAATTAGACTAATCTCACCCAATAACCCACATTATAGTAAAATTAATATTTATTGATCCATAAAAGGTTGTAATCCTATTAAATTATTTCCACCTAGTATTTTTAGGATGTTTTTATTTAGTGAGAATCATACAAACAACTATTATGAATGTGGGATGCTATTGGGAAACATTTGTTAATGACACATTCTCTGTTTAACCCTAAATTTATTATAATGATCTTACTTGGGTAGATAGGGTTATTAATATAGAAATTAAAATGCATAAAGGTGATAATTAGATCTATAGTGTCTAATTAAATGCTAAATCTAGATATCACATATGTTGAATTCATTAAAATGAGATAGGATGAAAATAGTAAGTATACCAATGCTAGATATGCAAATGATAAAAGAAAAATATACTTAGTTTTGATGTTAACACATTTCAAGTTCTAGAATAGGTAGGAATTAGAATGGAAGAAGATTATAGAAGTAATTGGTGTTTCTATGCAAAATTGCTTTCTACATTCAAAGAAGAAATAAGAAACTAAAAGAAATGGTTAAGGCTAGAAGTACCTGATAAAGTCGTGTGCACCGAAATCAGACGTTGAAAGATTCTCCTCTTTTGTTGTGGAGGAATGACACCTGTGAAGAAAAGGCTAAAACACGGAAAAATGTTAGTCAAAGATATGGTGGGCTGTCAGGCGAACGCCCGATCCCGAAAGTATGAAGACTTCCTAGAAGGATATCAACCCACTGATAAAAAAGTAGAATATTGGACGAAAGTAGATAATAATGACAGAAATAAATGACAGAAAATAAAAGTGCATACCTGATATGCAGCACTGTTCTGCACAGTCACCGGCGTCAGTCTCTGTGGTGCCGACGTCGGTTAGGGAAGGTGCTGACGTCGGTTAAGGTGCCGTCGTCGGTCGGGGTAGTGATCGGCGTCGATAGGGGCAGGTTCTGGAAAAGTCTGAACAGGTTCAGGACAGGGTCTGAGAGCGTCAGGACAGGGTCTGGGCAAGGTCTGAGAGAGTCAGGATAGGGTCTGGGCAAGGTCTGAGAGAGTCGGGATAGGGTCTGGGCAAGGTCAGGTTGGGTCTGAACATAGTCTGGGGTTTTAGTCTGGCTAGAGGCAGGGATGTAAACGAGGGATGCTGGGTCTGAGGTTTGAAGAATCGGGATGACAGAACTGATAAAGAATAACCAAGGAAGAAATAAAACAAATAGAATAAATACTTACCTGCTAGAAGATGCGATGAAAGCCATAGTTGGAGTTGTCTGTGTAGTGCCGGATTGAGTGTAGATTGGTTGATGTCGAGAGTGTTGATCGCGAGAGTGTTGATTTCAGAATTCGCAGGTTGGTTGAATAATTGCTCGGGTTTCGATTGATCAGCATTTCAAATGGTTGAATAGCGTTCGGGATAGCCTTTCGAATGGTTGGCAGACGCTGATGAAGGCAAGAGACGATTCCAAAGACAGTTCGTCAACCGTTTTGGGAAACTGAATGATAACTGATAACGGATAACGGCAAGGTGACCGACATCGGTAGGATTGCCGACGTCGGCCGATAGGTGACCGACGTCGATGACATCGGCCAGGTAAAGACCATCGTCGGCAAATGCATAATGGGGATAGAGTCTAGCTTTAGCTCTGTGCTCATTTTTACATGCTGCCAGGGTCAAAGTTGGTGGAACAAGTTATCGACAAGGGTTAAATAGGCGAAGAAGAATAAGACAGGGAATGACTAGGGGAGTCGACACGATTTCGGTGTCTACATTTGCCCCTTTTTGTCTTGTTGGTTGTTCTGGACGAACTGTAAGACAAAAACAAGAGGGATTGCCCCAGGTGAGGGATAAGGTTGATTTCATCTTGTTGGTTGTTCGAATGAACTGCAAGACAAAAATAGGAAGCGAAATGCCCCGAGTATGGATAAGGTATTCCCCCTCAAAGCAGGAGTCGAGGGAAGGGAACCGGGAATCGGGTGCTGATTTGACAAGGAGTGGATGAAAAAGGGGTGAGGGTGAACGCTGCAAAGGTCGTGATTGCGCGCATACCACTGCACGAGATGGTCAGGCCAAAGTGTCGCAGGTCAAGGGTCGAGGAGTGCCAAAATTGAAGTAACCGGGCCCCAGCATTTAGTCATCTGTTGATCAGGTCACTCAATCTAAGCTGAAGCTCCAAATGGGTCATCGCGTTCTAGGTATCCCAGGCTCAGGAAGTGCTCCTAGAAACACGAAAAAGTCACAAGTAGTGTGGATCAACTGGCTTGCGATCCTATACTTGTGAGGGTCCAAAAAGGTCTGCGCACAATTCTGCTAACCAGTCATGAGGTAGCATACATGAAAAAACAACCAAGGCAACAATGTCTTGGAAGTGGTCGAGGTCGGAGGAGATAGGCATGATCTCCAATGGTTGGTGGTCGATGGATGGATGAATGGATGAAAGGATGCGGCCGAGCTAACCCCAGAAGACCCCATGTCAACTGAGTGCTGCCTACATAGCCCTGGTGATAGGGCCTCAGGCCGATGTAGTTCTCCCTAGAAGGGAGGGAGGGTCAAAGGGATGGAAATGGGTCGTGGTGAAGGGCAAGGTTATGGTTAAAAGAAGGCAAGAAGGTTTGTCCATCAGAGAGATGAACAAATGAGAATGGTTGAGCTAACCCCAGAAGACGGTCGTGTCATCTGAGTGCTGCCTACATAGCCCCTGTGGAAGGGCCTCAGACCAATGTAGTTCAGACAAAGGGTCTGAGTGGTAGACAGGTGGTTAAAATAGTTGATAGATTGGTCATGGTTATGATGAAATGATGAGAAAAAAAAATGTTGCAGCCTTTTCCAAATGGTGGATTCTGCAACATTGGTTGATGGGTTTTTCATCCCTAGTAATATTCCATATTCGTGATGGATGTATGCTAAAAATGAATTGAGGTCTATTTATGCTTCAGCAAGTATTGGTTTATGCTGAACATAAATTGCGGTGGGTCGATAGTTTCCATGTGTATTGGTGTCCATAGAAACTAGGGTGAATAGGCTAGGTCATGTTGATGGTCTGAAAAGAGAGTTGAGCTGAGTCGATTGACAAGTGATGAAGGTGAATGTGACCAAAGTGCAGAAGAAGTGAAAAGCATATTGCTCTTTCATTGACAAAGACCAAAAAGATAGCATAGATAGGGGTTATGAGAACCAAGAGCCCCATTCATGCGTGACATCGTTGACCATAGTTATGTTAGAGCGGTAATCGAATCACTTAGACATTAAAGTGAGCTCGAAGTCCCTTGAGCAGGTAATAGGAGGAGGAAAGAGGGTAACCCATTTTAAGAGCAGAGATAACTTTGCCCCTTTTTATAGGAGACCCTGAGACAACTATAAGTCAAGTCCATGACTTTTTTTTTTGGTGCAGACTGATCAATGCGGGAAGCCTGCATAGAGATGTCATTTGCTTGGTGGTCAGGTTGTGAAGCTGATCAATGCGGGAAGCTTCTAAAATAATGTTGTTTATTGCCAGATTAGTCATAGCCATCCTTCGAGGGAGTGGTCTAGATTTTTGTTTAATATAAAGGCTTTTGAATAGCTATCCTTCAAGGGAGCAGTCTATTTATTACAGCAGTGATGGTACAGCTATCCTTCGAGGGAGTAGTTTGTTTTGTTTGATTTTGATATTGATATAGTGACCATGGATATGTTTTGACATCTTGATTTGTTTTTATAGAAATGTGAGTCATGGACAAGATTATAGAAGGTCAAGGGCTCCCTTTTATTAGGACAAAGCATCCATACATCATAAAAGGGTTATAGGAATTGTTAAGAGGAATAGGGTTGAAAGGAAGTAGGATTAAAGAGGATGGGGATTGCTCAAGGGACGAGCTCAAGTTAAGTGTCAAGTGGACAAATACTCGACTAACAGTAGAACGGTCGCAGATGCAACGCATTAAGAGGCTCAAGTTCTGGGCGTCCATCAAGAGAAGACAGACAGTAAGTCCCTGATCCATACTTGTGCGTGATAATAAAAGGTCCGAGCCAATTAGGAGCAAACTTGCCTCATTTACTTCACTCCATATTGGTCACGTGTTGATTCTCTTTGAGGACGAGGTCTCTGATGTTGAAATCTCATTCTCGCAGATTTTTGTCATAGGCGTGCTTGATGCGATGTTGATAGACATGGAGATGATTAAGGGCAGCAAGACAGCGTTCGTCAAGTAACTCAAGTTGAGCTAAGCAATCTTGACGAAGGTCATCGTTGGAAAGGATATCATGTAGAGAAATGCAGAGAGACGGGATCTGTACTTCGAGAGGTAAGACAGCCTCTGTTCTGTACATGAGAGAAAAAGGGGTAGCACCCGTAGAGGTTCGGATGCTAGTGCGGTAAGCCCACAAAGCGAAGGGAATGTGAATGTGCCAATCCCTGCCTGTGTCACTAACCACTTTCATGAGAATTTTGGTGAGAATTTTGTTGGAAGCCTCGGCCTGCCCATTTGCTTGTGGGTAGTAAGGCAAAGAGAAACTGAATTTGATGCCAAAGGAGTCACATAGCTTTTGGACAGTTTTGTTTTTGAAGGACGTGCCGTTATTAGTGATGATTTTATGAGGGACACCGAAACGGCAGATGATGTGGGTGTTGATGAAGTCGACAATCTTGTCGGCTTTTGTGGAGACGAGAGGAATGGCTTCCACCCACTTGGTGAAATATTCAATGGCTGTGATGATGGATTGATGACGAAGAGACGAATGAGGGTTAATCTCACCGATGAGATCTAAACCCCACTGAGAAAAAGGCCAGAAATCCTAAGCAATTTGTAAGGCTTGACTGGGGAGATGAAGCAAGTTAGAGTGCTGCTGACACTTGATGCAACACCGAACATAATCGCTACAGTCTTGATGAAGGGTAGGCCAATAATAGCTCAGATGAAGGATGCGCTTGGCAACCAAATTTCCATTGAAATGTCCGCCATAAATCCTGTCGTGGACTTGCTGGATGGCGTGAGATGCTTCAGTGGAGGTGAGACAGCGAAGAAGGAGGCCGTCAAAGCCTCACTTATAGAGAAGACCCCCTAGCATGGTATAGCGAGCAGTACGCTTGATAAAAGCTCATCGTGCATTACTAGAGAGGTTGGGAGGAATGATAGAGAGAGATAAGAAGTCCACAAGTTGCTTATACCAAGCATCTTGTGGGCTTGGGTCTATAGTGTTGACATGATGAATGTGAGGAGAGATATATGAAGGCAACGGCACATGACGCACCGTGACAAAAAGTCTGGATGCAAATGAGGAAGATGGGATATGGGAAGCGAGAGAAGCCATAGTGTTAGCAAACCTATTCGTGGATCGAGGAACAGTCTGTAGGAGGAAATGATCGAAAGATGCAAGGAGAATGTCAGCACGGTTTTTGTACCTTTGCAAAATTTCATTTTTACAGAGGTATGAACCATTGACCTGATTGACGACGAGCTGCGAGTCGCTGAAGATGTTGATGGACTTGATGCTGAGAGAGAGGGCGGTCTGAAGTCCCAAAATTAAGGCCTCGTATTTGGCCATATTATTGGTACAATCAAAGTCGAGTTTAAAAGATAAAGGCATGGGCTCCCCTTCGAGTGGGATGAGAATGACCCCAGCACCTCCACCTAGTTGACATTTGGATCCGTCAAAGAACATAGTCATCTGATAGGTGGTGTCATCGGAGGAAAGCGCAGCGATAGACTCGTCAGGGAATTCACACTGCGAAGGTTGAGTGTCAGGAAGAGGGGCATGTGCTAGTTGATCAGCGATGGTTTGCCCCTTGATAGATTTCTGCTGGATGAATTCGAGATCAAACTCAGCAAGCAGCATGAGCCACCAAGCCATACGTTGATTTTGATATGGCTTAGAGTGCATATACTTGAGAGGGTCGGTGTGGGTGATGACAAAGGTTTTGTGACTGAGAAGATAGTGGCAAAGCTTAGTAGCAGCAAAGACTAACACCAAATAGAGTTTCTCAATATGGGTATACTGAGTTTCATAGTCGACCAGTGTTTGGCTGATATAATAAATGGCTTACTCACGGTGATGCTCGTCTCGGTGCGCGATCATGGCACCTAACGAATGGTGAGTGGCTGAGATATAAAGGTAGAAGGGTTGGTCATCTTTAGGTGGAATGAGAACTGGTGGAGAGACTAGATAGCATTTTAAGGCTTCAAAAGCCTCTTGACAGTCCTTATCCCATGTAAAAATGATGTCTTTCTTAAGGAGATGATGAAAAGGTTGGCAGCAGTCAGAAAGCTGCGAGATGAAGCGACGAATGGACTGGAGCTTGCCTTGCAAACTGCGAAGCTGCTTGAGATTGGTCGGGGGAGGCATTTCGAGGATAGCGCGAATTTTGGCGGGATCTATCTCGATGCCACGGAAGGAAACGATGAAGCCGAGAAGCTTGCCAAAGAGGACCCCAAAGACACATTTCTTGGGGTTAAGACGGACATTGTACTGAAGAAGACGAGAAAAGATGATTTTGAGAATGGTCAGATGGTCACGGCAAAATTTGGACTTGCTGAGAAGGTCATCCACATAGTCCTCCATGATTTTGTGGAGGAGATCATGGAAAATGTAGGTCATGGCACGCTGATAAGTGGCACCTGCGTTCTTCAAGCCGAAAGGCATGACTCGATAGCAAAAAGTCCCCCATGGGGTGATGAAAGTAGTCTTGTGCTGATCTTCCAGAGCAATCAGGATTTGATTGTATCCTGAAAACCCGTCCATAAGAGATATCATCTCATGGCCGGCCGTAAGATCAACGAGCTGGTCGATGTTAGGAAGAGGAAAGTCATCTTTAGGATAGGCTAGATTAAGGTCACGATAGTCTGTGCAGATCCGAATCCCCCCAGTTGCCTTGGTGATTGGGACGATGTTAGAGACCCACTATGGATAATCGATGGGCTGGATGAAGGAGACAGAAAGGAGACGCTGAAGCTCCCCCTTGACAAGGAGGGCAACGCGAGGATGCATCTTTTGAAGCTTTTGCCTGACAGGCTTAGCCTCTGGTTTGGTGACAATGTTATGGGTAACGATGGTGGGGTCGATGCCAGGCATATCACTGTAAGTCCAGGCAAAGGCCTTGCTATGGTCGGAGAGGAACTGGGTATAGTCAAGCTGCTCCTGAGCGTCTAAAGATTGGCCAATCTTTAAGACATGAGGAACATCAGAAGAAGGAAGGTTGATGTCAATGGTGGATTCATTTAACATAACCTGGGTCTCAGAAGGGAGGGAGCGCTGGATGAAAGAATCATCAGCGCCCATGTAGGAAAGAATGGCGTCATCGTCAATGCAGTGAACAGTGTGAATGGTTGCCGACTCATCTTCGATCATGGTGGGAAAAATGAGAGGGAGAGACTTGGATACCCCATTGAGCTGATAAGTCAAGGGGTCCAGGCGGATGGTGTTTATGAAAAAAAAAAACTAGGAGGAATGGAAACCATTGACTCCGTAGGTGAAGGTGGCGAAATAGGCGAGTGTGGAGGAGATTAGTCAAGGATTGGTTCAGGATAAAGGTCTACAGGGTCTTGAGTGGGGTCGTGATATCCCAGACCATACCGTTTCTTGGTGTTGTCATCATTGAGCAGTTGGATAGGCTGATGGGAGCCCTGCTCATAGCGTCTGAAACTAAAACCCTTCCATGCACACCTGTAAAGGTAAGTATGTGCAAAGACGGGGTTGCCAAGAAATGAAAAATCTGATGTGAAAGGTTGGGGTGAAGAAAGAGGATTACCATCAGTAGGAGCTTGATTAAGCCCCCCATAGACGAGGTTGGTGTGGAGGTGAGGGGGACCATAAGGTATGATCATCCCGATCCGATGGTCGTAGCTGGGGCTGTGATGAAGGCGTCCATACTCTTGTGGAGTTTGGAACATGTTTAAAGCTAGCAAGCGATACTCTCCCAATGAAAGTCTTTGGAAGACGTCTTCCATGGGGTCTGTGGTTGTCGCTTGAAGGGGAGGTGTAAGGGCGACCGCCTGTTGCGAACTGGTCGAAGCTTCCGCGGATGGAGGCGGTGCCAGGGTTGATGGCTTGATAGGAATGAGGACATCATTTGGACGATAGGTGGTATTGCATGTTTTGAAAGGCGAAGGGTCAGTGGGAATGGTGTGGACTTGTCCATCATGCTCAAACTTCACACAACGGTGTAGGGTGGAGGGGACACAGGCCATGGCATGGATCCAGGGTCGGCCCAGCAAGATGTTGTATTGGAACTCTCCTTCGATGATGTAGAAGAGCTCTGGGACTGTGCGTGGACCAACACGGATATGAAGGATGACTGTGCCAATGGTCGTGGTAGTAGTGTCATTAAAAGAGCACAAGATCACATCAATTTTAGAGATGCAATTCTTGGGAAGAGCCAACTGATCAAAGGCATGGGTGGAGATGATGTTGATGCTAGCGCCCCCGTCGATCATAACATGTTTAATGCGTGTCCGATCGATGTAGGCAGTGATGAAGAGGGCGGCATCCTGATCTTCTATGTTGGATGTGGGAATCTCAGAATCACTGAATGTTATGGAGGCAACAGGGGCTAAGGAGTGGACAAGGGCAGCAAGTGGCTGGGGATCCTCAGGTTGGACCTCCGCTGCCTGTAGGGCTTGGATGAGGGCCTGACGATGTTGGGGTGAGGTTTGGATGAGATCATAGAGGGACATCTTCACAGGCATCTGGTGAAGCTGTTTCAACATGGAGTCATGGATTGGTCTGGAAGAAGAAGAAGAAGAAGAGGGTTGAGGCACGCCAAGGATAGAAATCTTAGGCTTAGGCGGTTGAGGTGGATTGATGAAAGGGTAGGTCCAAGGAATGGCGGCTTTTTCTTTTGCCTTATCCTTTTGTGACCTAGTGGTGATGTGAATGGCATTGATTTCAAAGATGGGAGGTGAAGATGATGAAGGGGTTGTAACCGGTTGATGAGATGTGGATGGGTTTGAAGAGGTTGAAGGGTTATGAGAAGGAGTCGGGGGGCGGTCGAAAGTGTCCTAAAAGAGAAGAGTGTCTTTCTCCAGATAATGGTGAATGACAGCCTTGAGGGTACAGCAAGTCTCGGTGTCATGTCATGGTGTATGATGATATAAATAAATCTTCGTGTCGTCGAACCAGGAAGGTTTAGACCCGAGAGGTTGAAAGGGCTTGATGGGTGGAAGAGTTATGCTAGAAGTTTGCAAAAGTCGTTGCAAGATCAAAGAGTATGAGCCCACTAAAGGGTCCATGCTCATCGATGTATGCGATGTCGGTGACTTTTGCTTGGGAAAAATGGGAGGGGGTTTTCGTACCACCTTCTGGGTTGATGGTGCGATGACAGGCGGAGACGGTACACTCTTCATGAGAGGTATCGCCCTTTTGGGAGAGGGTAGGCTAGTGGTAGGTAAAGGAAGCAAAGGAGGCAACCGGTTTTGGTTAGAGGTTGAAGTGGGAAGGACTCTGGTTAAGGTTGAAGGATGCGGGCCCAAAATGGAGGGCAATGGTGACGGAAGAGGAGGCATTCACCTCTATGGTTTGGCAGTCTTTTGTGATTTAGGTTGAAGACTAGTATTAGTTGAAGTTTGGGTTAAGTCCACCTTCACTTGTGGATGAGTGAGGCTGGAGACGGGGTGAACGCCAAGTGATTTGATAGGTTTAGGTGGAGTAGATGAGGGTTTTGGTTTTGATGAAGTTGATGAAGATGTAGACGGTTTAGAAGTGGAGATCTGATTTTTGTTGATAGTCTTAGGAGGTTCTGCCATGGGAGGATTAGTAGCATGAGATGAGAGGGCCTGGGCTTGTTGAAGAGCTGTGAGACGGTCCCACAATCCCTGATGTTCCACTTTCCTAGAAGGGAGAAGTTCGAGTCTCTCCACTAGTCGAGAAAATGGCTGAGAAGATGTGGGATGAGGTTTAGGCTCTTGAGAAGATGCCAATGGTTGTGGGACTGAAGGTGAGACGAGTGTAGTAGTCTCGGGCCCAAAGCATGGTGAAGTTGTGACAGGTTCATGTTTGGTTGGAGACGAAGGAGAGATAGGTTCTTCTCTGGGTGGAGAAGAAACTGGTGAATGAAGCTCCTCAAGCGGGTAAAGGGCAGGGATGATAGTGCCCTCCACTTGTGGCCGAGGAGTAGGAAAGGTTGGGTCTTCCATGGGCAGCAAGAAGGAAGATGGTGAAACTGGCAGTGCTGGTAAGGTCGAGGCATCCTCCAAAATGAGAGAAGTTGAGGGAGAACTAGCTGGAGAAAGAGGTTCGTCCACATGTGATGGACTGATGGATGAACTCACCTCTTGGGGTTGGTTAGAAATGAGGGGCGAGACCGTATTGACTGTTTAAATATTATGTTCATGGGTATTGTCAGTCAAGGTCTGGACGTTGTTTTGGGTTGGTGGATGATTAGGGAATGGTTGTTTGAAGATATCGATACCCTGATTAGGAGGGGAGTTAGGATTGTCGAGGATGAGGTCACCCTTTTCCAACATGTCTTGGACTATGTTTTTAAGGGTTTTATAGTTGCCCGTGTCATGACCTTTAACACGGTGGTAGTGGCAGAAGTCATTCTCCCTATACCACGCAGGGATGGCGCGTGAGGGATCAAATTGTGGTGGAGGTCAGATCTAAGGGAGATTGATGGCCCCTTGTTTGACGAGTTTTTCCAGCACAGACGCGTATGATTCTCCAAGTGGAGTAAACTGTCACTGTATGTATCTCTGCTGAAATTGGTGAGTGGTGCTCATGGACATGGATGGTTCAGGTTGATTAGTTGAAGGCGAAGAAGAGGAAGATCTAACAACCACAGCATTTGCTGAAGCTTTAGATTTAGGATTAGACGAGGAGGGCTTAGAAGAAGGGTCATTGGTTTTGGAGTTGGGATTCTTACTCTGCAACTTGACTTTATTCTCCTCGACAGCACGTAACTCAAGTTTATGAGCTATCGTGAAGGCTTCATCAAAAGTGCGGAAGGTTTGAACCCTCAAGGTAGAAGAAATATGTTTAGCGCAGGATTGAGAGAAAAGTTCAATAAGCTCAGGCTGAGGTAAGGAAAATGAAAGTTGATTGATAAGGCTCCTCCACCGAGCCACAAAATCAGCAATAGATTCATCCTCGAATTGGCGAATAGAATAGAGGTCTGTGATAGAGACCTTCTTGGTGATATTGATGGAGAAATGATCAAGGAAGAGCTGGGCCAACTGAGTGAATGTGAGGATGGAATGGCTGGGAAGAGAGCTGTACCAGTCAAGTGCAGCACTCGAGAGGGACATGGGAAACGTGCGTAAGAGCAACGCATCATCGTGGGCGATAAGGTAACAGGCATGTCTGAATGCCCATAAATGTTGTTGTGGGTCTTCCTTGCTCTAGAAATGAGAAAACTTAGGAAGTTCCCACTGGCTGGGATATGGTCTGATGAGGACAGAAGGATGGATGGGCTCGTTGCAGATTTGCTCGTACGAGAGAGTGTTGCGTGAGCCGGTAATGGAGGTCTCTAGGTTGGACATTTTATCCATTAGCATCTTGATAATATCTACTGACGGATTGGTGGGTGGAGCACCTCCTAGATTGTAAGGCGCTTGAAAGAGGCTGGAAGAGGTATACGACGTAGTCGGTTGTACCAATAAGGGCGCAACGTACGGATGACTAGTCGTAGGGATAGAAGAAGTGACTAAAGATGGTTGGATGGAAGGCATGGCTAGGTTTGATGTTGTCATGGGAGGTTGGTTAGAGGTAACATGGGCTAATGGATGGGTAGCCACCCTAGTGTTGATAGGAGTAAGGGTGGGCGGAATAGAGACGACCAGGTTTTGAAAGGGGGTAGAAAGTGGTTGAGTGGACTGAGATTGATTGGGGGCCGAAACCCTGGTGAAAGTGGGCCCAACGATGGAAGGAGAGGCCACATTTGGATGGTTGGTGAAAGGTTGGTCATTGGTTGAGGCAACATCCTGGGTGTCTAAGGGTTGGACTACGGATGTCGTTGATACGGCCGCAGTCTCGAGGAAAGAGGTCGGCATTCCATAAATTGGATTGCCCAAGGAGTCTCGCATTTGGCTATTCGCGAGATAGTGTTGCAAGGCTTTGGTATTGAGGTCCAAGAATCGTGCGAAGTCTTGGTCCCCTTCTGGAATAATAGGCATTTGGGTCAGAGATGGTCTGGTAGGAGTTCTTTCAATTTCCGAGTTGAACTCCATTATAGGGTTGGTTGTAGGCAGGGTAGATGGAAGAGGATGATGCCTCGCGTGATCGACTAGAGCCTTGGCTTGGCTACGAGTCAAAACCATTCAAGGCAAAGAAGAACGTCCTCACAAGCTCAAACAAGCAGATAAGAACCAAAAAGATGAAGACACAAGCAGATCCTAAAACCCTAGAAGTAAATTATTAGGATTATAGTGGCTTATGCCTTAGAATGTGTGTAGAGGAAGATTGGCTTTGTGAGTCGGGTCCTAGAAGAAGCAGTCTATGGATGGTTTCGGGTTTTGTTATGGTGCTCAAGAAATCTGTGTTAGCTTCCGTACAGGCCTGGTGCTAAGGAGCAAGCTCCCCTCACTTCATGATTCCAGTGGTTAGCTGGTTAAGCTTAGCCAAAATATACTTCCACTAGAGTTTATCCTCCGCCAGAGAATGGAGTGGGCTTCCCCCTTGGTGATGAAATCCAAGTAGGGTCACCGGGATGGGTAAGGTATCCGCTGGGGGATGAAATCCCAGTCGGGCCTTATCTCAGGTAAGTTAAAATGTTTATTTTGTGCAGGTGGTTTGGTCGTGTAACATCAAGTGATCTAGATTAATTAAATATGCAATTTAATTACTATGTGTGGTCTAAAAGATGCAGGCAAACAGAGATGAATGCAAAGTGTTTTAATGCCCAAATCGAAATGTTTGTTCGTATGAAGACAAATGGAGAAAAAGTCGAAGAATATGAGTTTTAGCTAGTCTAGAAGTGCAAGAAAGAAAGAAATGTTCGTTTTAGTTCTGCTTATGATGTCGTTTAAGAAGAGACGAAAGGAGGCGAAAAGGAAGAAACCTAATGCACCTAAATGAACGAAAGAAAGAAAGAACCCAAGGAGGACCTAGGGTCCCACCGGGCATGCCAGAATGTTTCTATGCAAAATTGCTTTCTACATTCAAAAGAAGAATAAAGAAACTAAAAGAAATGGTCAAGGCTAGAAGTACCTAATAAAGTCGTGCGCACTGAAATCAGATGTTGAAAGATTCTCCACTTTTGCTGTGGAGGAATGACACCTGCGAAGAAAAGGCTAAAACACAGAAAAACGTTAGTCAAAGATATGGTGGGCTGTCAGGCGAACGCCCGATCCCAAAAGTACGAAGACTTCCTAGAAGGATATCAACCCACTGATAAAAAAGCAGAATATTAGACGAAAGTAGATAATAATCATAGAAATAAATGATAGAAAATAAAAGTGCATACCTGATATGCAGCACTATTCTGCACAGTCACCGGCGTCGGTCTCTGTGGTGCCGGCGTCGGTTAGGGAAGGTGCCGACGTCGGTTAAGGTGCCGTCATCAGTCGGGGTAGTGACCGGCGTTGGTAGGGGCAGGTTCTGGAAAAGTCTGAACAGGTTCGGGACAGGGTCTGAGAGGGTCGGGACAGGGTCTGGGCAAGGTCTGAGAGAGTCGAGACAGGGTCTGGGCAAGGTTAGGTCGGGTCTGAACATAGTCTGGGGGTTTTAGTCTAGCTAGAGGTAGGGATGTAAACGAGGGATGCTGGGTCTGAGGTTTGAAGAATCGGGATGACAGAACTGATAAAGAATAACCAAGGAAGAAATAAAACAAATAGAATAAATACTTACCTACCAGAAGACGCAATGAAAGCCATAGTTGGAGTTGTCTGTGCAGTGCCGGATTGAGTGCAGATTGGTTGATGCTGAGAGTGTTGATCGCGAGAGTGTTGATGTCAAAATTTGCAGGTTAGTTGAATAATTGCTCGGGTTTCGATTGATCAGCGTTTCGAATGGTTGAATAGTGTTTGGGATAGCCTTTCGAATGGTTGGCAGACGCTGATGAAGGCAAGATACGGTTCCAGAGATGGTTCGTCAACTGTTTCGGGAAACCGAATGATAACTGATAATGGATAACGGCAAGGTGACCGACGTCGGCGACATCAGCCGGGTAAAGACCGTCGTCGGTAGATGCATAATGGGGATAGAGTCTAGCTTTAGCTCTGTGCTCATTTTTACATGCTGCCAGGGTCAAGGTTGGTGGAACAAGTTATCGGCAAGGGTTAAATAGGCGAAGAAGAATAAGACGGGGAATGACCAAGGGAGTCGACACGATTTCGGTGTCTACACCTGGGTTGTAACTTCACAAATATATCTCTTAGGTTACTCTTTCAGTACTTTAGACCTATAGATGTGTCCTCCCTATGACTGATATGTAAATAAGAGAAAATAGGGAAGCTTTAGTCACTTGAGTGTTGTATTGAATGTCTTTTATAATTTACATGGTGAGTAGGTAAGAATTTTATAATTGATGAATGAACAAATAGTGACTGTGAATATATACCACTCCTACCAGTAAATATATCATATTAAAACACTTAAGCTAACCATTATAATACATTTCATTTACAAATTAAATTATTTTATGTCACTAGACACCTATGTCAAGGTAAGACAATGATGTCAATGTAGGGGTCTAGGACTAATGCTTGTGTCTTATTAATTAGAAAATAGGTATAGGCTAAAAATGTTTAGGGGCATAAAATAAGAATATTTTAAGAATTTTGGGAAATATAATAGGTTTGTATCATCAACATAATATTGGTCAAACCAAGAGATAGGCCAAGGGGCTCAAGATAGTGTAGATGTAAAACTTCTAAAAGTGGGAAAAGTTTAAATCTATGATGAACATCTAAGGTCTAGGTTTGCAAAGTGTACAAGACTAAAGTTGTATATAATTAATAAATATCGCATACATTTCACCCTTTAATATAGTAATGCAATTATTGGTATAAAGGAGAATAAATGCATACCTAGGTATGTATAACACACCTTGCCTTTCAGTGAGTGTAACTTGAGTGATTTTATAGTGACTCACCTATAATCAAGAACATGTTAAAGTATATGATAGTTACATATAATCTAAAATTGAAAGAATTTTAAATTATTGAAATTTAAGGATCAAGGTTTAAGAGTATGCCTATGTATTGATCAACTGCCTTGTTTATTGGCAACTTGACTTGAAAGATGTATCATTATAAAGCTCTAAAATTTATATTAGGATAAATATATAAATATAGAAAGTGCATATATCTAAAGAGATAGAGAGAGATTGGAATGAATATTCCCCCAACTTTTCATAAAATGTGAGTTACCACCAAGTAGTTGAGATTAGCTAAACTTTTTAACCCAATCATACTTAAAACTTGGTGAGCATGAGTGAATAAAGTCAACTCATAATATCAAAATGGTGAGGCTAGATGATACAATCAATTAAAACCTAAAAATTTGGAAGAATTGAGTGATATAATTACCTTAAACATACCAAAAAATTAACCAAATACTATAGTAGATTGGATCAATATAGTCTATAAAAGTCTGACCTAGTGGATGATGATAGTCCCTAAGCACTTTTTTTAAATCTAAAACTAATTTCAATTTTTAAATATTAGGTGCATTGCATAGAATATAAATCTTAAATATGTTTCATGATGAGATTTTGTATAACAATGGTACCAATGTATATAACTTTTCCACAACTATGAATCTAAATTATATAATTATGTGCTTTAGCCAATTCAAAAATTGTATAAATACGTAGAGCATGATTCCAAACCATTCCCCCCACTATAAATGGATAAATACCAAAACTAAAATAACTACCAATATGGAGGACATGTTTCCAAAACATGTCCCCATTAAATTTGGGTATGTAAAATACTGAATAAGTGTGGAGAACATGCTTCCAAACCATGCCCCCACTGAATCTAAAAATTGATATAAGGACCAATGGAGAGGACATGTTTCCAAAAAATGTCCCCACTAAATCTAGGCATGTCAAATATTGAATAAGTGTAGATAACATGTTTCCAAAGCATTCCCCCACTAAATATAAAAATTGATATAAATTCAAATGTAGAGGACATGTTTCCAAAACATTCCTAACTAAATTTAGGTGTGTTGAATACTGAATAAGTGTATATGATGTGGTTCCAAAACATGTCCCCATTGAATCTAAAACTATGAATGTGTGGAATCCATACTTATATGAAATGCCCCCACTAATATGCCCCCTTTTTGAGTTGAGGTAACTAAAATTTAGTAGTTACCTCACCTCAAAATAATAAGATAATTGTGTAATTTGTGAATGGAAGCATGAAACATATAAAAGAACATGTCTAGGTAATTATAACATTAAATAACATAGACTAATTTGATCACATGAAGGCCTAAGATGCATGATAATTATCATGGAGAAATATATATATATATATATATATATATATATATATATATATATATATATATATATATATATATATATATATATTTCTCCATGATAATTATCATGCATCTTAGGCCTTCATGTGATCAAATTAGTCTATGTTATTTAATGTTATATATATATATATATATATATATATATATATGGATAGGATAATATCAAGAAGAAAACAAGCACACAAACAAGATCTCTCAAAAGAAAGTCAATATAAAATGGTCCTAGTAGACTATAAACAAGGGGCATGTTCAAATGTTTCACAATAAAAGAGACATGACTTAGTCAAATGTCCACAAAAGTAATGACATATTAAAATGTCTATAGAATAAATAATTAAATATTAAAGTGTCAAAGAAATCACACATGGGCATGGGGGCCATAAATAAAGGAACATATTCAAATGTTCAAACAAACAAGACAATAGAAAAATAAGACACTTAGGGAAGTATATAAAGGAAAATACAAGCAACCAGCATAAACATATCATAGTATCTCATGGATCAAATGTGTTATAAAAAATGTCAAGTGTGTAGGATATCAAGTACCCTATGACATATATAATCTGGGATAAAGGAATGTGTATGTACATAAGAGATTCAAACATGATAATTAATGATGATCATCAAACTGTATAACCTATGACTATTAAGATCATAGAGGTGGATGCCCCTAATGTCTATATGACATGATTAGAGGGAAGGCCCAATGTCTAAAATATGAATAAATAATGTATATGTGCATGACTATATCACATTAAAGTAGAATCATGAAACACATGTGTATGTATGATTAACTAATATTCTATCCATTAATATGAAACTAAAAAATAGATCCCAAGGATATAATAAAGTATGAAGGTGTTAGAAATGTTTGTGGAGTTTTGAAGTTTTTTTTTGTATTTTTTGAATATTATGAATAAGAAAGATCATCCTATGATCTCATCTAAAAGATGGTCATAGGTATCTCCCCACTTAGAACCTAATGAAAATAATGTGTGTTAATACCAAGGAATATGTATTGGTTCAATATCTATCATTTTAGTATTTGTGATTCTATGTATGTATAATTGGACTCTGAAATCATGAAGTAGAAATAGAAGGAATAGGGGTTCATGGAACCCATATTTGTGTGCTCTTTGGTTTATTTGTAATAAAAATAATAGAGACATGTTTAGGTGGTCTAGATGCATTAATATGGTGTGTAATAAAATATGAGGATTCTATGAAACCCACTATATGTCTTTGATATAGTGGACTCTCAACTACTAGCCACATAACAAAGGGGATTGCCTATTGCTTACCATTTTTAGTGGATTGGCCTTAGTAGGCTTGTGATTTGAATTTTTAGGGTTATTTATTTGAATACCTAAGTTGTTAAATGGGATGAGTATAGTAAATTAGGGTATAAAATATGAAATAAACATAGCCACTGATTTGTAATAGA
Organism: Torreya grandis; assembly: GCA_037957365.1. Classification (NCBI taxonomy): domain Eukaryota; kingdom Viridiplantae; phylum Streptophyta; class Pinopsida; order Cupressales; family Taxaceae; genus Torreya; species Torreya grandis. The sequence goes on along the minus strand of JARHVA010001155.1, from coordinate 3,031,452 downwards.
ATTGACCTAGTTTGACCTTTCTAAAGATAGCAATAAATGATGCAAATAAATACTTAGTTGGAAACTAATTAAGATTGAATATATGGAGATTTTAAACCAAGATAATATCTACTTTGAGTGTTTCATATAGGATCCAAGTGTCAAAACCCTTCCTAGATAGTAATTCCCTAACTGGATAGTAACATTAATGGTGCAAGTGTCCTCCTTTTAGCACTAGTGTCCTCTATGTAGAACTACTCTAAGATTTTGGGTGTACCTATGTTAGATTCTACCAAGCCTATTCATATATGCAAAAATTTTGATCCCTATTGGTGATCTTTTTTGACAAATTTTACATGTAAACCCTAGACCTACATGTTTTTAAGGCATTTCATTGGCATAAGTAACAAAGTATGATGTTAGTAGGTTAGGATGGACATCTCAACACGCCACTATGATGATATTTTACTACATACCAATACTATAAATAGGGATCAATATCAATTTAGTTTTCCCCACCTAAGTGCTCGTGCAAGTGTAATTGAATCTAGTATGAATGTTATTTTGAGTAATTTAAGTGATGATAGAGACTAGAATCTATGTATTTTGAGTTTGGGATGGTTATAGATAACTGTATGCAGAAGTAAGGTGGAATATGGATTAATAACCTTGATTTTACCCAACTTATTTTGAGTTAGTTTGTGTTATTGCATTTAATTCATATCTAGTGGATAAAAGGTTAAAAGTCATGTCTATATACTATTATAGTGATTATGAGGGTCTTGAAAGAGTTTTAGTTTGAGCCTAGGTGGTTGTTGATTCAAAAAGATATCCATTGGTGATAAAAGGTGGGAAAATGATAAAATATCCTAAACTAGGGTACTAGTTCCATTATTGGTACCATCCAGGTTATGTTCCTAGTGTCCTAATGGCATAACTTGAGGCACTAGGGGCTAGGATTCTAAAATTAGGGTCTGGGATTGCTTTATGGATGTTTAGGTATGTGTGTATACTATATTAAGGCTAGATAAGTGTCCAAATAAGATCTATTATAGATCTATGGATAAGTTATAGGTAAGTGGTCTCAAGTAACACTCTTAAAATTCAAGTGCCATTTTTATATGACTACAACTTGATAATTGACTATCTAGGTATAAATTTATTTTATTTAAGAGGATGTTCATATGGGACTCCATAAATTATAATTACCCAATTGGTATTGATGTATTTAACACACTAATATACTATATAAGGTAAAACTTGAAGAGTTTGAATCCAAGGTCTTCCTAATAACATATCAATATTATTATGGAATGTATAACTAAAAATATAGTAACCACATGTGTAGGACTAACCTATAAAGGTAGGTCAATCTCACCAAGAACCTTATATGAGGTCCTATTGAATGTTCTAATTGATCTAGTAGAATGATGTAAATAGTGATGAGTATAACCTAGATGTGTAAGTAATGTCATGATGTAAATATTTTTCACTTGCACCATTATTAATCATAACACTATGTATAGGTTGGTGATCAAGGAATTCTCAAATTAATAAATGATGAAGATAAAAATCACCATCCTTAACATCACTCTCATCAAGTGTAATAAAATTTTGTTTAACTATATGAGGTATATGTCATGTATAGGCACCAATAATTCCATATAATGGGTTACCATAATGTTATGGAGGAGGATTTGAATTATATTCCATTATCACTTCTGGTTCCTTCTTATAATGGTCTTACAAATGATTATTAAATATTTTCTATTTATGGTGATCACTAGGTTGTGAACTGGATTCCTTTGGAGGATCATCAAATATAATATTTTGGTTATCAATAAGGTCTAATATATTATTATTCTAGGTAAAACATATGTTCATATAATATCCTAGTCCTTGGTGATAATCAAAATAATTATTTGTATCATATCCTTTGGGTAGAGGCTTATTCATATTAACCTCTATAATATGAGGGAGATATATAATATGACATTATACTAGCCATGGGAGTAATGAAGCATGATACTTAGGAAGTGTGTAAATTATCTCCTTGGTGCATTAGATAAGACAAGATGAATAGGCTACTATAAAACTATTTTATCCATGGTGGTTGTTTTATTTTTAGGCTCAAGAGGTTTGACCTTATAACTTGGTTTGATTGTAGACTTCGTATTGGATGTAGATTAAGTTGGTGTGTTTGCTAAAACTTGATCTTATTCAATGAAATAATATTCATTTCATGGTTTTTTACAACATGGAATAATTCATCAAAATTATTAACTTCTTGAAAAAATTAGAATCATGTAAATAAGCAAGCAAACTTTACTTGACTATGTCTTGTAACTCTTTATCTACCATATCAATATTTTATTTTACTTCAAGACACCTTCATTGATATTTTCATTTATTCCTTGTTTAATTTAGGTAATTTAAACAAAGGAAAACTTTTCAAAAATATTAATGGAAAAGTGTGCCAAAAACTGATTTTCAAGAGGTTTGAATGATTTCATGAATTTGAGAGATAAATAATAAAACTACCTTAAGGCATAGTCCATGGGGATTCTTGGGAATAACATGGTTAAAAGTTTGTCATTAGAATCATAGTCAAGGAATGACACATAAAATTATATAAGATGTTATTTAGGAACACTCTTATCATCATAAAATTGGAATTTAGGTGAAACAAAACCAATTGATAGAGGGTAGAAAGATATCTTTGGTATAAGTAGATTATGCAACACATATTGGGAATCAATAGGATGAGGATACTCTAAATAATTTTTTTTAGTTTTTATAACTTTGTCTTCAAATGTATTTATAACCTAAAGGAGTCTTTGAATTGTGTATCCATTGAAATTTACATTAACAAGCTGAGTAGTCACCAACAAGGATGTAATAATGGTTTGAATAGGCATAGAAAATAGTATTTGAGTTGAAAATTTTGTTAGCCCCATGGTAGATGTAGTAATAGTAGTTTTAGGAAATAAAGGTAGGAAGACATAACCCATGCCCCCATTATAAGTATTAGTTTTTAATGTGTTCAGGGGGAGGGTTATTAGTATTTTTAGATGACCTATAGTTTTAATAGCATGATCAATTAATGGACCTATTTGTTCATCTATGATTTTTGTGTTATTAATTTCTAATATAGTTTTTATTATTTCATCAATATGTTTAGGGTTTTAATAAATACGTTCATGAAATAATGCAATTAATTGCACTTGCTCATGATCTATTTTCTCATGTTAAATGGTTTCATTGGAATCATGGTTTTCATTATCAAAATCTTCTTTTATGATAATCTCATTAGTATCTTTTTCATTATCAACATTTGTATCATCATGATCCATACGATTATATCCCTCATCATCATGAAATAATGTAATTTATTACACTTGCTCATGATTTATTTTCTCATGTTCATTGGTTTGAGACATCTTAGTTGGTGGGATGGGAAAATCAATTTGTTCAATATGTACACCTCCAAATATAGGGATACACCTAGGTTATATGTAAAATAATATAAGTAGAAAATGAAAAACTATAATAATATGAAACCCTAGATTACTAAAAAACATAATAATTATAAATGTTTTCATCCATATGAATCAGGTTCACCAAATGTTTAACCCTAAATTTGTGATAAAGATCCTACTTGGGTAGATAGGGTTAAGAATATAGAAATGATAATGAATACGGGTGATAATTAGATCTAAAATATGCCAATTAAATGTTAAACTTAGATATAATATATGTTAATTCATTAAATTGATATAGGCTAAAAAAATTAAGTACACCTATGATAGATATGTGATTGAAAAAGAAACAATGTACTTAGTTGGTTCTAATGTTGACATAGTTCTAGATCTAGAATAGGAAAGAAGTAGATTTGAAGAATATATGTAATAGTCACTAGATTATAGATTGAGTTCCTGTATATCTGTACACAATAACTTCAATCTTGGATGATTACATAGATGTTACTATTTAAACTAGATTCAAGTGTCATTTACATAATACTTATAGGAAAATTATGTGACAACCTATATGCTCATGGGTTTGTTTTGCCTTCAATCTGGTGTATTCAGATGTAGCTCATCAAATATCACTCCTCAATAAATTTTAAAACTATAGTTATTCATCTTCATAATGACCTTGGTAAAAATGGGTTAGTGGGAAAACAATGTCAAGCTAACGATAAATACCCTCTTATCAATGAGTGCTACTTATATAAGCAGTACTTTGAAGAGGGACTTAGATTGATGTAATTTTCCCCTATGTGTTGGATTGTATGTGAATCAAGCAATATGTGAAAAGTAAGTACAATAGTGACCTATCTTGTAATTTGGAAAATATATTTCATACGCTGATCCTTTAGTACTTCAGACCTATAGATGTGATGTCTCTATGACTAATATGAAAAATAGGGAAGCTTTACTCACTTGAGTTCTTGATTGAATGCCTTTTTCAAGTTGCCTAGTTAATAAGTAAGAAATTTATAGGTGATGAGTGAATGAGGATTTATTGTGAATATATATCATTATATCACTTAGGCCAATCATTAAGATGTATTTCATTTGCAAATTAAATGATTTTAGTACACTAGATACCTACATTAGGGTAGGACACTAGCATCAATGCAAGGCTCTAGGACTAATGCTTATGTCTTGGTAATTAGAAAATAGGTACATGGTAAGAACTTGTAGGGGCATAAGTTAACCATATTTTAGGCATTACTAGAAATATGGAAGGTATGGGTCATTAACATAAGATTAGTCAGACCAAGAGATAGGCAAAGGGGCACAAGATAGAGTAAATTCAAGACTTTCAAAAGTAGGAAAGGTCTAGAATTAAGAAGAACAACCAAGGTCTGAGTTTGCCAAGTGTAGAATATTAAGGTGTTATATAATTAATAAGTATCATGTAAATTCCCATGGGTAGGTAAATATTAAGAATACTAATGTTTTATTGGAAAAAAATAGGAATGATCCCTTCCCCTTGAATATAATTACATTTGATTCACCTTTTATTTAATGAGGATTGGATTTTATTGGAATCCTCCTTCTAGTATAAAGCAAAAATAAATCATGAACACCACTAATTATTTCAATAATTGGATTAAAGTTGTGGTATTTAAGTATGCCACCAAAATATTGATTTTAGATTACATAGATGGTATTATCACAATATTTATATCCCCTTATGTAGTAATAAAAATTAACTCCAAGGTATTTTATTAGATCTAAATTATTTGAATTTTATTTTAGGCTTGGGATTTAAATTATAACTTAACCAAACTATTACCCACAAGATAATGACCTTGTAGATTTAAAAATACAATTTTGATTATAAACTTGAAAATAAATTGGTCAGTTAAGTAGAAAGATGACATCACCATCTAAATAAAACCCTTTAGGGTTATAGGATTACATGTAAAATATCCTTAAAACCCTCCCCATATTTTAATATATGGAAATGAAATATTAATTTATCCTTGTTTGTAACTCCCTACTTTGGAGTTTGAACATCATATTTAACTTGAGCGCAATGACACCCTAATGATAAGAATGGCATATTTGCTGAAATTGAAATAGAAATCATAGAAGGTTTAACATAAGTTTCAAAATAATCAAATGGTTTAATATATTTTGAAAAATGGTTTCCTCTCAAGAACTCAAAAGGGGTGAACCGATCCTAAAATGGGATGAAGATAGAGTAAAACCTAGAATACATTTTAAATTAAAATCCTTGTGGAGTGAGCCATACTAGATAATTCTTTTTTCAAATAAATAATTCATCCTTATTCATGAAACATTAAATATAAGAGTTGCGTATCCTAATTAATGGGATACATCATAAGCATTACAATTAAGGTACACACCCTTTTATAAAAATTGTACATTTGTAAACAATTTTTTTTTTCCATGCATATATACTCCTATGTGTGTGTTTTTAGTCATGTTCCATGATAAGAATTCATATATCTATGGAATAAAATTAGCCACCTATAATTAACACATCACATCTGAAATTTATACTTACTAGTCTCTATAATTTTTTTAGTTTAATAGTCTAAGTTCCCATAAGATGATGTAGATTATTCAAAGTGTTTTAATTTAATATCTATGAGGCTATATAATATATAAATAATGGAATTAATCTAATGTAAATTAAAATCCACATGGTGTATAATCATAGTTCTTGGAAAATGAAGAGGTTTACAACCTTAAGGTAGGACACCTACCATCCATGTTTTGTTTTTTTGGTTTGAATACCATGTGTCATAAAATTATTAAAATTTAAAGCATGAGATGAGTTTCAACTTGAAATATTCATAATTTCATTGATATTTATAAAAATTATAGATCTAAAAATGGATTTACTTAAATAATAATAATAATAATAATAATAATAATTTATAATCATACCATTCACCTAATTTTAAGTGGTCAACCATTTAACATCAGACCATACATGTGTCCTTATGCCCAAAAGAGTGAAATCAAAAATATGGTACATGAGATGTTGGAGGTGGGTATTATCAAACATATACAAATTAAATATTCATCCCTAGTGGTAATGGCACATAATTAAGATGATACTAGGAGGATGTGTTGAGAATATTGATAACTCAACAAGTATACCATCAAAGATAAGTTCCATATTCCTATAATTGATTTTTTTATATATGAATTACATGGTATTGTTTAGTTTACAAAATTATATATTTGTTTTAGGTACCATAAAATTTATATTAGAGATGAGGATATCCCCAAAACATCTTCCATAACTCATTAAGGCCATTATGAGTTTATGGTCATATTTTTTGGTCTCACAAATGCACCAGATATATTTATAAGTTTGATGAACATTGTTTTTAGGAATTTTTTTTATTTTTTTTATGGCATCCTAAAATACAATAAGACTTTGGAATAAAAATTTTAACCTATGAAATAAGTTTTATTATTTATATAACAACTTTAGCATTATGTAAAAACATCAAAATGTGATTTTGGAGTCTAAGAGGTGGATTACCTGGGTCATATTGTTTCACATGCAATAAAATTTTATCCTCAAAATATAGAAGTTAATATATAATGATAGGTGCCAAAAACCCTCAATAATCTTAGGGGTATTTTTGGATCTAATAGGTTACTATCATAAATTTGTGGAAATGTATGATAACATAGTATCACCACTTATAGCCTTGTTGAATAAATGCTCCTTCCATTATAATAATGTATCTACCAAGGCTTTTAATAAGTTGAATTAATCTATTTGCATCAATATAATTTGGCTTACTCTTAATTTTTCAAAAACTATTATTGTTATATGTGATGCATCAAGTTATGGCATGGGAGGAGAAATCATGTAAGAAGGAAGACCCATTCCATTTGATAGTAATAAAATAAATCTAAAATAGGTTAAATATAATATATGAGAAAGAAATGATGGATATTATTTATGTAGTCAAGAAATGGAGACCTTATATGGGGGTAGACACTTTAAGGTAAAGATTGGTCATGGTAGTCTAAAAAAAATTAGAACAATGATTGCCATTATAAGAACAATAAAATAGGTGACTAAAATGTTGGGATATTATTTTTAAATCATATACAATAAAGGAAAATTGAATTTCATATTAGATGCAATATATATGGGGGATCAATCCATTGAGGCATTGTTATGTGAAATGACCATTTAGCATGAATATTGGAAATAAGAGGCATGATAAAAATGGAAGCATGACATGGATACATAAGTTTTAATTCTAAATATCCACCATAGTTATAATTTCTTAGACAAATTTGAGTGGAATGTTAATATATTATGGTATAAATATTGCTTATACCTATGTAATTATTCTAGCCTCAAACACAAAATCCTTAAGGAGATTCATGCATATTCAATAGGGGGAACTCAATATTTTATAAAACCTATCATTTTATCAATCAATATTTGTTTTGAGAGGGAATAAATATTTATATATATATATATATTTATGGCTAAATTCATGGTGTGTCAAAAAATAAGACACCTAGTCTTTTGTAACCTTTATCCATTCCTAGTTAGAGGTGGGAGGAGTTATCTATGGATTTTATTATAAGATTTATAAGTTTTGAAGGTAAAAAATTCATCATGGTAATTGTGGATAGGATAAAAAAATATTCTCATTTTTCTCCTTGTCACAACCATCTGTAACTAGTATAGTAGTTATTTATTTCTTACATATAGTTCAAAAGTTATTTGGTACTCTCAAGATCATTGTAAGTGATCGTGATCCCATATATAAATGTAATTTTTGGATTGATTTATTCTCATATTTGGGCACTCCTTTTTCTCATATCTTATCATATCATCTTTAATCTAATGAGAAAACAAAGTTTTTCAACAAATGCCTAGAAATTTCATTAGTTTCCACTAGATGAATGGTGGTATAACACTTCCATACCTCTTCTAAAATGTGTTATTTTATAGTGATTTATGGTTATCATCACCTATCCATCACTTATTCCTTGAGGGTGAAACTAAAAGTTCAATATATTTAAAAACACATTCAACATCAATAGGAGGTACTAGCTAGTCTAACAGATAATTTGACAATGACACATAATAAAATGAAGCATTAAATGTATCAACACTAAAGTGAGTGTAATCTTGACATAGGTGATTGGTTATTTGTGCACATTATTATATATAAGTACATGTCTATGAATCAATATAAAAAGGATATAAATCTTCCTCTAAAGTATTATGGTCCTTATAAGATCTTAAATAAAATTGGTAGTGTTTCATACAAGCTTGAGCTACCCTGGTCCATTCGTGTACATCATTTATTTCATCTTACCTGAAGAAGGTAATTGGGTAGAAAGATTTAGCATAAAATTAGTTATTTAATCTTAATGAATAAGTATTATTCATTATAGAACCTAAGGATATCCTAAACACATGCACAAAAGGATGAGAACAAGAGACATTAAGGAGTATTTAATGAAATATAAGAATTTAAACCGTGAAGATGTAACATGGGAGGATGAACCTTTTCTATAGTAGCACCAAGATTTGTTCAATTTTGAATGAAAATTTGTTTTGAATGGGAGGGTAATGCTACACCATTAACCTATAATGTGTCTAGGAATATGTGAGACTGAACTATGGCTTACATAACCTTTCATAACATCTTGTCACATTAATCTATGATTCTATTTTTTTATTAGGTTCAGGATATGAAATAACTATGGCCTAATTTGAGTATATATAAGTTAGTGGTTATTATTTGATCATCATATTGTGAATTATGTTCTTATTAAATTATTTTGGAGATTTCCCCTTAAAGTCACTTAGTCATATATCTAGTATTATATTCTTTCATTAATTATTATTGTGGATATACTTATTTTTATCATATTTATATGATACATTATTTCATTAGTGTGAATTATTTAATTATTTTTATTACATATTTTTGTTTATATATTTTTAAAAATGGTAAATTCCATTGCATGTAACAACACTAATGATGCCAAAAACATGTTTGATTTAGTTTTCAAATAAGTAATGAGGTTAATTTTTTTTTGAAAAGTATTGTGTTAGATTTAGACACCAAGTTTTCAAGTTATGTTTTAAGGAAATTTTGGAATAATTTGGGCACCAAGTTTAATTTCAATTCAACATACCATACACAAAAATAATCTAACAATGATATTGGGATTTGAACTTAGCATAACTTACGTTTTCTTATTAAAAAATATTTTAACATAAGTGCAACAAATATTCATTTCTAAATAGTGTATGGATGTAGGCCAAGAAATATTTCAAAATTATGGGGAATTAATGATTTGAGAGGGGAAATAGTTTAAATCAATAAATTTTGGATAAAATAACCATGAAATAGAATCAACATGATAATCTGAAGTTAAAGGAGGGAGTTATAGATTGGGGATATAACATTATTAAATTTGAAGAAATATTTTTTTCTAGATGGAAAAAATAACAAGATCAATTAGAAAAGTATTGGATCATTTAATATCCTTAATGAGATAGAATTATTAGATGGAATTTATATCTCACCCATATTTAATGAAGTATATTTTTATCCTTTCTATGAGGGACAAGTACTTGGTGAGAAATTTAGATTAGTTTATCCAATTCTGTATTAGAGATAAAATTTACTTTAAAATGATAGAGGGGACATTTATGTGTTCATCAATTCCATGATAATAGAAATGATAAGGGGAAAGAGTAAAATGACTAATTGGTCAAGTAGAATGATAAACAATGCATGTCACTTGGATGAATAAAAGACTCATCTGTATGAAAAATCATTGGTGGAACTCATTTAGTATTCATAATTAAGACCTCATGGAGTTTTTCACTTACCCAAGATTTTTTATGTAGGATCATATGGAGTATGATGCATAATATTACATAAACCTAGAATATGGGTGGGAATATAATTAAATTATTATGTAATTTAGCTTTTTGTATTATGTAAGTGTTAGGTTAAGGTTCATATAAGCATTTTAAACTTAGAGAAAAGTTTATTTTATTTCAAAAAAAAGTTTTTAAATGAGTTTTCCATGTATGGTAACAAAACCACCCATGTCTGCATGGGAGGTAGATAAACTAAAATTTTGCATTAGCTGGAAGTTTGGAAAACATCCCAATAGTTTCATGACTACCATATTATATTAAGTTATGGTTTCACTTCCATCAACTACACAAATAGAGTAGAAATATAGAATGATTGGTTTCCCAAATTTTTCATTTCAATAATATTTGGGGTGTTCTAATAAGTATCTCTATAGGTATAAATTTTCATGGAGTGGATTCAATGGGTGTGCTAAGGAAGGGATACAATAGAGATATAAAATCTTAATAATGGGAATCAACATTGAAAACCATACTTCATAATCTAACTTCGATCACTATGATTAAATGTTTTTCATTATTATTATTTTAATTTTTCCTAGCCCTCATAACTATAATAAGCAGTACAAATTTTATATAATTTTATAAAAACAATATAATAATGTTCTTTCATGTAACATTTATTACTCAAATTAAAATTTGTATCGCTTAGCTTCAGAGATATAGTCATCCTTCATTTTGACCCTTATTCCTTATACTTCACCAAGGTGGAATAATGGTAAATTAGACCACATCCACCATTAGTGACTCTTGTGTTTTATTTATACAAACTAGCTGCCCTTAACTCCTACCCTTTCTCATTATATTTCCATCAAGAGTTTTCCTGTTGATGTCAGTCTCATGACCTAGAGTGTTTACACCACTAATAAATCCTAAAATTAAAGTGAGAAGCCTTGTATCACCTATTATACTACTTTATGTCCCTAGTGGTATTATGGGCACAACCATCCAAATTAAAAAAATTCAAATTTTTGAGGTTATAATACAAAAAACCCTCCCTCAGCCTAATAAAAAATATAAACCCTTAGTAACTTATAATTTTGATGACATTTTTGAACCAAAAATAAAGTACCCAAAAAATTATAATGAAATTACTAAACTACTTGAGAATAATAATAATAGATTAGAACATGATTGAAATATAGTAGAATGTTTAAATAAATGATTAGCCACTTTGAGTGGGAACCCCCACAACCCTAAAATAAGAATAAATTGATCAATATAATGATATAATATAACCTAAAACCCCTTATATTAACATTCTTATACTATGGAGACACCTTAGGTTAATCCTACTACCAATATTAATATATAAAAATTATCATATGACTTAATTAAATGTTATGTTAGTCACAAGTTAGCCACATATAAAACAATATGTAATATAGGCTAAGGTAATAACATTATCCTCCAATTTAAACATAAAATATCCTCAAAATTGAGGATATTTTGATGTTTATTTATGAATGCTTCGTCCTCCCATGTTTCATTTTCACTAGACAAATTATTCCACTTCATTAGATACTGTATGCTCACCTTCTTCCTCAACCTCTTAGTCAATGTCTAAAGTATTTCCTTACATTCCAAAATTATTATTCCATCCTCATCAATATTTGGTAACTCTTTCTAGGCTAAAATTATTTGACCAATGATATTTAATCAAGAAACATTTATGATTGGATGCAATTTTATTTACTGAGGTAACTTGTGTTGGTTTTGACTATGTTACATGACTTCTTGAACCTATGGTTATACCTTCAAGGATGAAATTATAGATGGTAAATTATAGCCATAAACTACCATCAATGGAGACATTTTTTAATAATTATCTCTTTTAGGAATAAATTATTTTTCATACTTGTAAAAATTATTGATTTCCCATCTACACTTTCTTGATAATCTTGGCGTATGGGAAACTCTTATTGTTGTGCCTCTAATGAAATAAATTATGCCACAATCTCATCTACACCCTTTTAAATAATATTTTGAGTTTATACTATCATATGTGTATATTTTTTTATTAAAAACTCTTATTTAAAATTTTATACCCTATGAATGGGTATGTAGGAAAAAATCTTAGAAGTTAATATCAATAGTTCCCAAGGTAGTGAGCCATTGGACTCCCAATAAAATTTATGCTCCACCCATGCAAATGAAAAACACATGGAAATATTACATGTAGAATCCCATGATGAATATAATTTATGTAATTTAATAAATAACTAATTATTCTCCCATTTACAACCATTCTTTGAAATTGTATAGTTGGGTGAATAATATAGTTTAAGCATCTAACTAACCTATGGTTAATGATGTAGTGAGTACTTTACAAGTCAATAAATATGGTTTCATTTTTTTATTTATGAAACCCACTAACTTTAGGGATTATGGTATGTTAATACCTAAAATTTCATGGAAATATATGGTTATAAATTTCCTACCCCTTCGTATAATTGATCAATAATCACTGATGCTTATTTAACCCTCTTCTTTTGCATAAACACCCTTAATTTATAACATCTTTTTTTTAAACATTTATGTCACTTACTATATTTTAAATAATAGTTAAAACATAAACCCTTTTCTCTTTATCATCATTTTTTTGGCATTAATTATGTTGGTTGAGGAAATTATTGTGTTGACATGTTATTGTTTATTTTACTAGTGAATGTATGCAATTGTTTATGATGAATTTGAATTAATATTTCTATTAAACCTAATTTATATAAATGGAATAGAATAGATTAGGATGTTGTAAACACATAATTAAATAGGAAAATAAATATAAATGATTAAAATAAAAAATATATAAATATAAATGAACAAGGCTAAAGTATGTAAAAGAGAGATGAACTTAGCTTTATGAGTAGTTGATTGACCGAATAGAAAAATAAAATGCAAAAAACCCATAAACATTCTAGAAGCTCATCCTAAGTGACTTCAAATACATTAACACATAGTATAGGATAAGATAAATTGATTTTATTATCCATTTTGGTCAATATTTCTTTTTATATAAAACTATAACTTTTGGAAAAATCATGTGCAATAGTGAAAATTAGGTCTTCTCACATCGATTTCATATTTAAAACTATGCGGAGACCTAATGTGTTCATTTTTTAAGTTGAAAACCCTAGATTTTTTATACAAGGATACTAATGATATGAAGGATTAAAGAGGTCTTATCAGTTGAATTTGTGCTATACTTCAACACCCCACTATGATGTACACTATGTACATGCCAATACTCTAAAGAGGGATCAAATCTCCATGTAGTTCTCCCACCTAAGTTTTTTGTGAAATTATTTTGCTTTTAACTATATTAATGCATCTAAATTTGGCCTAAATTATTTACCATGTGGGATAATGGCTAGATAATATTGGCTTGAAACTTGGTTATGAACTATTTGAAGTGCTTGGAACCTAGTTTAAGAAGAATGTGGAATTTTTTCTCAATGTGGAGTTATGTCAATAAGCCTTGGGAATTGAAATTTCTAGTTGTTTAATAAGTTATTTGAACATGTATTTATAGAAATTTATTAGTATTAAAATATGATAGGAATCCAAAAAAATAGGTGGATGACCTTAAGGAGGGTTTCATTTCAATTTTTGATCATTGCAGGGATAAAGACATAATCTTTGCATAGTGAAAGGATCAATGGTTATTTTCCCTAATTAAATGTGTTGGGATTTGGATATGGACTAATAAATTCATATGAATAGACATGTTTTTAGATTTATAACATTTATATTTTTAATTAATGACAATTAGAAGATAAAATAGGTCTTTCTTAAGCTTAGGATAGGTCAAATAGGTAAAATATGTGTCAATTAAATACACAAGTTAAATAAGGATTAAAGATGGGTAAAATAGGCATGATAAAATATTTGTGACCATATTTAGGTTACTATATTTTCCCTCACTTTAGTCTACAAAATAAATTATTAGATTAAAGGAAATCTATACCTTAGTATGTAAGACACACTTTATCTTTTAGTTGCATAATACAATTGTGAAAGGTACCATACAATTTGGAAAACCCTAAAAAATTAGAGTAGTTAATTCATTCATTAGAAAATTGAAACTTGGAAACTTGAATTTTAAAATTTGAAAGTTTTATTGAAATTTGATGAGTTTATAATTTGAAATTAACTTTACTAAATTGAAAATTTATTTTATTTGAATATTTTCATAACAAAAATGAGAGTATGAGTTGATTACACATATATGTGTGAAATCAATGCTAATTTTTGTGACTTTTATTGGTGATTATTCTTCCTTGAAACATTTGAAAATTAATTCCTCCCATGAATCACTTGGAGAAGATGGTTCCTTAGGAAACTATTGGAGAAAATTGGGGGTGATCAAACTCCAACTTTATTTTGATCTTTTGAAATGAAATAACACTCATTGAGGGACATGGAACCTCAATTTATATTTTTTTATCTCTGTAATACAAATATGTGAAATTTGATGAAATCCTAATGGAATTGTATACATAATGCTAGAGTACACAATGAACCCTATTCATACAATATGCACCTATAGTATAGTCTAGTATTTTTTTAATTTTTAAATCATGATCACAAGAGAATCGAGTAAACCCATGCTCATACCATATCTACAACTAGTAACATATAATAAAAGTGTGATGAAACTATATCATGCTTCCATTGTAAATGTAGAATTTGAAACTATATGTGAATGCTCATTGTAACTTCTATTTTAAACTTGAAAATTGTGTGAATTTACTCCTTAAAATTATAGTATGAGTGGTATGGAATGGCATATTCCCCCATGTTATGTTCCCATAACCAATTTGTGTAAAATTTTATAACTTTAAAACTATGATTATCTCAATAATTGAATTTTTCTCTTTGAAAATGGCTCATCTCATGCATGATAATCCAAATAAAATACCTCTCTTGTGAGGTGAGGTAATTTGCTCCTACAAATTCACTCATCTCAAAATAAAAAATTAACTTGAGACATACATAGAAAATACGTTATTATTGAAATTTTTCACATATGGAAAAGTGTATTAGCATAGTAAGAATTGAATTTTGAATTAAATTTAAAAGGTAAGGCTTATAGTGTAACATTAAAGCTCATGAAATTCATATGTTAGTGTGTTTGTATGCTATTATGTTAGGAGTTCATTATATGTATCATGTCACTTATCAAACTCATCAATATCAACAAGAATGGTGTGTCCCAACATCCCCCCATTTAATTTTTCTAAAATAAGGACCCACTTTTCCAAGTAATTTTTTTTTTAGGATCGGTGGGGTAGCCTATGTTATTTTATTAAAGATTAGAGTTACATGTCAACTCTTTTATTATTATAAACCAAAGTTGTGATTAGGCTTGTATCGAGTTATATATCCAACTATTGGTTTATTTCACACATATATCTCAAGGTTTTTAAATTATAATAGTTTTTGAAGTTTTTTTGATTATCCAAAATCATGTCAATTTTTAACTCTTTCAAAATAATCAGATTAAGTGTTTGCCAGAGTGTTTTTTTTTGTGTTTTATCTTGTGCAAGTTATTCTTAGATTTTTTTCCTATTTCTTACCCAAATACCCAGCAAGTCACCAAATCCTACCATGTTGCATTCACTCACTCTCCTAGATCCCTAAGAGGAAATGAATTATTCATTATACTTCAGTGTTCTGAAAAATTTATGCCACTCAGTGATAGCTTGATAACCTATAAGTTTTTTGACACTTATAAATTTATAAAAAAGACCCCTAGTTGAGTATAATCATGAGATGTTACACAATTTCATAATATTTCTCATCTAATGAATAATAAATTGAAGTTTTAGTGCAAGAAATTTTTGAACCAGTGAAGTGGTGATACTCATCCACATGTCATGATCTTATAGACCCATTTATATTAAAACATTATGAAAAGTTTTTAAGTCTTCTGAATAAGAGGATCACTAATATGTTGTCACATGTCATTATATTACTCACCCAAAACCTATACAATAATTAAAGAGGTTAAGACACGCTCAGTAAAGGTGAATAATGGGATGCTTCCATGTGTCATGATCATGCGAGCCTGAGGTAGTAAAGAAGTAAATGGCTTCAAAGAAAGAGCCTGAGAAGTAGTGGAATAGTGATAATCTACTTCTTGTCCCTAAAACGACATGGGGTTCAAGTAAAAGTAAGATAATGTTTTTAGAGGAAGTAAAAATTTGACAAGTGTTAAATAGATATGATGAATCACTTGGAGCAAAATAAATAAAATCCACCTAGCAATAGGGATCACAAAAAGGGGTGACACTTCATGAGGAAAATTCAAAGTATGAAAATATAAGAAAGCAAATGGATCTAGGTCCATTTATGCCATTAATCCACACAAATTATCCAACTAAATGCATTCAGTTCAATAGAGCTAATGAATTCAAAGGAAATATATGCAAGAGACAAAGTCTATTACAATTACATTTCCATCTAAATAATAGTTGAAAACATGAATTAAAGCTCTATTATGACCAATAAATTATGTATTTTTATACAATTAGAGATATTAAGTGAACAATAATGGATTTTTATTCACATACTCCACCTCCCCCTTTTGTATATTCCTTTATAAGACTTGAGAAGTATATAATTACAAGGTTTAATGAAATTTCCCTCATAATGAATTCAATCATTACTCTTGTATATGAGAGGAAGTTGAAGCAACAAAAAGCACTAGTAAAAAAATAACAATATATGATTAAAAAAATACTAAAAACTACATATAAATGACCAAACTTGATCATGTGACCATTATTAGTTTATTGCCAATCATTTATAGTGTAACCAAATTGATGACTAAACCAATTTTAGTCATTTATTGGTTGTTTTGATTGATCAATTTGGTAGCATATTTAGTCATTAATTTAGTCATTAATTATTTTAATCTAGTCACTTATTTAGTCATTTTTTATTTACTAATATATTTAGTCATTAATTTAGTCATTGATTGTTGTTAACTGGTCACTTATTTAGTCATTTTTAATCACTAATTTTTGTCCATTGTTAGTGTATTTAGTTGTTATTTTGATCAATTTGGTAATATATTTAGTCATTTTTATTCACTAATTTCACTGGTCATCATTGTGTCATGATCACATTTGTTATGAGTATTTCAAAATAATAATATAATGAGATCACATGAGGTAATATATGATTAGAAAAACTACTGAAAACTAAAATATAACAATATATCAAAGAAAAATATCACACAAGGTATCCTCAATCCTTTAAGCACATTTTCACATGGCAAATTTTGACAAGCTCTTTCACCTATGTAATCATTATAGGATCAACCTGTATTTACTAAATATTGGGTGTGGGATTTGAAATATTCAAAAAAAATTCATTTAATATTTGTTAAATATCCTTGGTGGTGGTTCACTTTGGTCTGGGTTATGTTTTAGTTGTGCAATAATTTAGTGAAAATTTTAGTCATTGGAAGAAAAAGAGTTAGAACTGAGCCGTTATCATGTGATGAAACCAAATTGGATATTATGCTTTAGAGTATATGTTACGAAGGAAGAATTTATCAATTTATTGAATATATAATAGATATGATGGGAACATGTCCATTCAATTTACTTTGAGTTGGGATGGTGACCATAAAGTTTAGGTTACAGGTCTAGAGTTTATTGTTATTGAGGAGTTGATTGTTAAGGATATGATTTTAAGCTACAAGGGAAGAAGATTGAAAATACTCACCAAATTTCAAGACCTAAAGGGGTTTAAAAAATTCTTCATTGAAGGAGAAGTGTCGATGAAGTTGTAGGGAATATTTGATAGAGAGATCTTACTTAACCCTTAGGATAAGGTATGCCTCAACATCATGCAATATTTTACCCTTTAAGGTCATTTTAAGTGATTTTATCATTACCATTTCACTCTTTTAAATCACTTTCATCACAAGGTGTTGGTTAACTTCCCCTTCTTCCTCTTTTAATCCTTGGAGATGTTTGTTAAGTCTATCAAAAATTCCTTAGAAAAAACCTAGCTACCTCTACCATTCTACTCCACCAAGGTCTTATCTTTAGGATTTATCATTTCACCTTGCCTTTTATCCCTCTAAGCCTTTAAAATTGCAAGTGTTTGATATTTCCCATGACATTAACCCTGATGACTATCACATTCCCCTAAGAGTGGGTTTGCATGGTTCCTTACCCTTTTCTAACAATCTTCTTGACTCTTCTTCAAACATATCCCCTAAGTTTTAAATCTTTTCCCCTCTCTGGTTATCCCTCCCTAATAGCTATGACTTATATATCCCCTGGCCCTTCTCACTCTCTAGTTGTTAAAGGGTTGTGGGAGATAAAAATAACCCTTCCTTTTCTATCAATAGAAAGAGGAAATTGATTATTCAGATCAATTTTAAAAAGATCACTTAAGGAAAGAGTAAGATCAAGAAAGTGGTGGGGGTGGAGCCATAGAATTTAGCTAGTGACAAAGAACAATTGGAGGCCCAAGTGCAAGGTGAGGAGGATATGGAATAAGGTTTTAGTTTTAAATTTTATATCTATATATAAATAAATATGAATATAAAGAGATTTAAGAGACTAGCTGGAAGAAAATTTTCATTGGTGAAGACTGTGCATGATCCCTCTACCTTGGATATATGGGAGGAAGTAGATAAATTAAAAGATAAACCCAATCTTAATCAGAAAATAGAGGATGGAACCAATTATTTTGAGGAGATGAATGACTCCACTTATGATTATAACAAGGAGGATTTCATGGATACAAGTGAAGAGGAGATCCAGATTGAAAGGGAGTTCGAGGAAGTGAAGAAGGGTTTGCACTCCCTTCAAAATAAAATGAAGGTGTTGACCAATATTTTCTTGAAATTTGTCCACCATGAGACTTCTTCCCTATTTATTATATAATACCTCCCAAAAGAAGATAAATATATAGAAAGAAAAATTTCTAGCATGGAGGAACTTCTCAAGTTCATCAAAGAATATTGGAAAGATTTGATTAAAAAAACTAGTGTTTTTATTATGGTTAATCCCTAGTTTGTTTGTTATTTCATATTTTGATTTTGTCTATCTATTATTTTTTGGCTATTAATGGCATTTGGCCTATTTCACTACCCCTTGGGATTTCTATACTTGGGCTCTACACCCTCTTTGCATACCTATAATATCAAAAACATATAATTGATGTATTTGTAAATAGTCACTTCTTGAAACAAGAATTTAGAAAAACTTCAATATGGATTACAAATGATGATTATATACACTCATTACACTATTTTAATTGTTACAATTTAGAGTTGGGGGTATATTTTAAACTTTCATTAGATGCATAAGAAGTAGTAGTACAACTATTTTAAATATATCTGTCTAGAAAATGTGGAGAGATGTCAAATTTTAGTCTCGTATTTTAAATTTGTCACATACCACACTAATTAAGACTCCATTAAATTCTTCATTAATTTATAGCTAACAAGAGTATGAACAAATTTAAGTCATAATATTAAGTACAAGAAAGGTAATTCTAATTAGGATATAGATTGCTTAAGTCACCTCTAATTAAGTAATAAGAGTAACTTAATATTAGGCATAAGAAAAGTAGATCCAATTATGTTGGAAAATAATTATGTCACCTCTAATTATAACACTAACAATAGTCCTAGATTCATGTGTCCATGAGACTTTTAAATGGCCATGTTGTATGGCAGTGATCCTTATTTTTATCCATAGATCACATAAAATGCATAAATATTATTTTTCTCAATTAATAAACATTTAAAACATTAGGTAATATAACTTACTCTAATTTTAAACTCAAAATGAATAAATAAATGTTTGGGTATTAGATACAGGTGCCACCAAACATATGACATAAAACATAAAAAAACATAATCAATCATTCATTTCCACATAATGAAACATCTATTAAGAAGTCAAAATATTGAAATTTTATTGATAAAAGGTGTTCTTACAATAGATACAAGATAGAAATATGTGTCTTTGCTTTGAAAAAATGTGTTAATATAAAGTGTGTTTCTCAGTGTTGTGACTAAAAAGCTAAGGTGCAATGCCTTTTTTTACTTATATAGCTCCAAAATAGACAAAAAAACATTAATAATATCCCTAAACAACACATTCAAACTATTAGATAAAGTAGTGGGCCAAGCTATCTAACAACTAGTACACAATAAACATCAACTCTAACATTTTTTCAAATATTTTAGTGGCCACCATGTGAAGGTCCCTTCTTTCTCTTTTAGATAGACAACTCCATCTATTTTGTCTTCATAATCAAGGGGTATGTTACTTGTGACCTTTGAAATACTTACATTTATATCTCTTGTTCCTTTTAATTTGACTCCATGTATAATAGATAGTGAGTGAATCTACCCAATGCCCATAGTAGCACCATAAAATGGATCCAAAACTTGGACTTTATCCCCTTCTTGGAGTTTATCAATATTTTTTTGCAAAAAATAACAAAAATACACATTATATTGAGATATAAAACACACATTATATTGTAAAAATATATCAAGTTAATGATCACATATAGAGTTGTAGAGGAAATTGAAACCAATTATAGGTTCTTTGAGAAGAAAATGGAGACCTAAGGAAATGAGATTCACAAGGTGTTGATGGAAATTTAGGATATGGCAGAGTTGAAGTGAGTCAAAAGGAGAAGATTTTGGTTGTCAATTCTCTTTTGAATTTTGGAGTTGGTTATGCATGAAGCTACGATGGAAGAGTGCCCTTATTAATGATATAATGACTTTGTTTCAATACTGGCCCAATATCAAAAGACATTCTACTTATCATTTTTTATGGTTCATAAGACCCACAATTCTAATCTAGGAACTCTAGAAGGAATGGAATAGAAGATTGTTCCAAGATAAGGAAATGAGTCGCAAATCCCTCTAAAACAAGATTGAATCAAGTATTGTGGAATAGTTAACTACAAATTAAACTCTATTAAGTTAAAATAACATTTTAAGCATGAAGAATGATAAAAAATTGGGATAAATAACTAACAAATATTATATTACCTCAACTAATTCAACACAACTATGACGATTGTGTTGCACATTCTTGTCTAGTTCAACATGGTCACTATCAATATCAATAGCTTTATTGACATCATGAAGGTGTTATTTTTTTCTTGATGCTTTGATAAAATTTCTCTACATGTGGTATAACCATCATGCAAAAAAATATACAAAGCATTCAATATTCAAGTAAAGAATGCAAGCTATAAATTTATCCAAAAGAACATTTTTTGGATCACTCCAACAATAAAGAAACTAGGTTAGATTGTCCTACACTTAGATTTAAATAATCTACATATTAAGAGGTATTTTTATATAAAATTACACAATAAGAATAAATGATATCAATAAATCCTCTTACCTCAGTTGACTCCATGGATTTATGCTCATTCCATGTAGAAATTATAGGGTTAACAGAGGCAACCAACTACAAAACTTGATGAGTGAGATTGAATATGAAACTCATTACTTATAGGTACACTTAATTTTAGTTGACATGATCTAAAGAGGCTCTTAATGGGCATTTAATAGACATATGTGAAATCTCTATTGATGAACTAGATTTCCATTTCATCCCACTCTTAGATTTACTAGGTCTATCTAGTGTTGCCATATAATTAACAATATCTTCTACACTTACTTCTCTATTACTATTTTCCACCTAAAATACAATGTCAATTTCAACATATAGATAGTTTAATAAAAAATTAAAATAAATAACACAATGTAAATTGAACCAAAAATCCATACACTTACTGTAAATTTGTCCATTTTGGCCTGCAACCTACCTCGACCAAATGTATATCCAACCCTCAGATTATCTCTTTCTATCTTACCTCTATTACTCTTTGGCAAATATTCTTTGAAATGCATAATTTCTTTCAATACCTCCCACTATTTTGGAGATGTGGAGTCTAACCTCTCTTTTCCCTCCATGATTGTTTTTCTACAATTGTATCTAAAATTATTCATCCAAATTATCATCTTTTTCTTGTAATATTTTCTAGATATTTGTCCACAAGTAGTCTCAAAAGAATTTGGCCCAATGGGCTCACCATCTCTCGATACCTCAACCAAGAATGGATTCTTTCCTTATAATTTTATTTCTTTTACATTCCTCTCCATAGATCTATATAAATCATGAATCAATCTTTGTCTTTTGATAAAAGCAAACACATCTCCTTTTAAACTAGTACCATTGTTTCTATTTGATCCACTAGTTCCATCAAAAGTTCTAGATGTAATAGGTGCACTCTAAGGCACAACAAATACAAGCGATCTCTCTTGATGACTTTCATTAGCTAGAAATTCATGCTCCTTAGCCATATTAGGTGTGGCATGAGTAGGTAGATCAGTACCAATCTCCAAAAATTTCACTTCAAACACATCCTTTAATGTTAAATAAATCATCTAGAGACATGTTGTTACTTTACTATATTTTTTTTCAATAATCTCTCTTAGACTTTATGCTAAGAGATCATCATGAAATTGCACATCACCATGTGATATATCAAGATACACATCACCATGTGCTATATTAAGCTTCACATTACCATTTTATATATTAGGTTGCACATCACCATATGCTATATCAGGCTACACATCATCACAACTATTATTTTCACCATCTGCATTTGTTGAATCACAAATGCGTTGGCTTCTACGAGATGATGGCAATATATCTTTTCTTTCCTTTTGTTTTTTATCTGCATATTTTTTTCACTCTTTTTCTTTCCTATAAAACAAAATAAATATCATATTATGTCTTATATACATAAAGATCTTGCCTATAAAATTTCATTAAACACTATTAAATAAATAATATACTAATTAGTGGATTTACAACTTGCCTATTTTTCAAACTAAGACATGATAAATATTCATTATTCTTGGCCACTTTTTATCTATGAAATCACTCATAATATGTCAATGAAATTTTAGAATTATGATCACTATCATTGACTAATGTATGCCTTATAGTCCTTTTCCTAATTTCTTGAAGTCTAAATAAACAATAATGTATAAATCCATAACTTGAATCAATAAAAATTTATTGAGTTCATAAGTTAAAATGGAAATTTAAAATATAATTTGGTTTATAGATTAAAAATATTTTTTAATAAAAAACCAAGAAGATGCTTACAACTAAAGGTATCAGACTATCAATATGACTATCCCTTGTTTCAACTAGATATTGACACTTATGAATCCTGATCACTCCTGTTTGCATCTACTTGAATTTTTCCCTCATTATCATATATGAAATGTAATACATTTTATCTCCAAATATCTTCATTGGTAATAAATATCTCTTCTTCTAACACTCCATCATCATCTTCATCCACTTCTTTGAATGTTTCTTGTAAATTAACATATTTCCCATCAGGCTTTATATCAACAACTTTCATGAAGTTTTGTTTGGAACAAGACTCTATTTGAATGAATATGACCATCCTGGGCTTCTTACATCATCAATTATAAATTATTGGTTCATTTAAATAGGGGAAACATATGTCTCATCCGTCTTTGATAAAAATTGTCTTGTATTTGCATGTACAAATCTATACTCATCAAATTATACTATGGATGGTTAGATCTACTTACATTTTAATAATATAGGACTATTTTCATCAAAATCTATTTGAATAATTTCTTAGATGAATCCAACATAAAATTTCTTCTCATTTTCATGATGAAATTTAGCACTAACAACACAATCATAATATATATTTCCTTTCTCTTTTTATTCCAATGTTAATTGACTACCATAGGCCCACATTCCACTAAAAAACATATCCCATAAATGTGGAGATTTTTA
This sequence comes from Torreya grandis, assembly GCA_037957365.1. Taxonomy (NCBI): domain Eukaryota; kingdom Viridiplantae; phylum Streptophyta; class Pinopsida; order Cupressales; family Taxaceae; genus Torreya; species Torreya grandis. The sequence continues at coordinate 3,007,174 of JARHVA010001155.1, read as the reverse complement.
AAGCTCATTTTCCTCCATTTTTATATCTTGACCTTATTCTTTTACATCACTGACTGTATTAGCAAACCATTCTTCAAATTTTGGAAAAGAATCACCTCCAATCAAATCATGATGTCTGCACTTTTGAGTTTGATGTTGCATCTAATATTTATTCTCTTCTTCATATTATCTACATAGAATATTAAAATACAAATAGTAATATTAATAATATAAATGTGTAAATGTAGTTGAGTAAATAATCTTCATGTAAAATGTTTTTTTTCCTACACCATTTATTGAATGAACATGTGTTTTAAATAATATAGGCATGCATCACACTTCTTTCATGAGGTTATATCTTAAATTTAAATCCATTGCCTTCTAATAATTCACCTGCAACTCTCTCATCTTCATCATCATCCCATACATGTTGATTGAGATTTTTAAAATCCTTCATATATTCTATGTAAAATACCATGGCCTCTTGTATTGAATATCCCTTGTTTTTATGGCTAAAATCCTAAAATAAGTGCTTTCAAATAATCTATGGATGCTCAAAATAAATCTATCAAAGCATAATAATAAGCACTAACATAGACAAGGTAGTGAACTAGTTGAAAAAATGCCTCAAAGCAATGTGGTCTCATGGTGATGTAATGTCATGATAATCCATTATAATTAGCTTGTCATGGAATTACATTACCATGTGACCACATTTTTGTGAGGCATTTTTCACAAAATTCATCCTAGGAGTCCATATTCCTTTTACAATTAATCTAGGAGTCATTCATAAGCATCCCATATCATGTCCATGTGAAATGCATTTATATTTTGATCATTTATGTGTTTTTTGTCTTTTACCACAACCCCATAGTACATCAAATAGCTTTGTTAGGTGTGCAAGAACTAAAAGAAGTGAAAATAAAGTTACTGCTTCTTACAACATGTAGGAACTTTACTTATAGTGTTGTGGTATATAGAGATTGGTTATCATAGCCCCACAAAGGTCTCAAAAGTAATTAGAGGGTTGGTGGAAATAATTTTAGTAACATATAATATAAATTCCTTAAATAAATGTGGCCTCATGGTGATGTAATTCCATGATAATCCATAATAATTCATTTGTCATGGAATTCCATCACCTTGAGACCATATTTCTTTGAGGTATTTTTTCCAAAATTCATAAAATTCATCTTAGGAGTATATATTCCTTTTAAAATTATTCCAAGACTCATTCATAATCATCCCATATCATGTCCATGTGAAATACATTTTTATTTTGATCATTGATGTGTTTTTTGTCTCTTACCACAGCCCTATAATACATTCAAATAGCTTTGGTGAGTGTATGAGAACCAAAAGAAGTGAAAAGATAGTTACAACTTCCCTAAAACATGTAGGAACTTCACTTATGATGCTATGGTATATAAATACTAGTTACTATGGCCCCATGGAGGTCTCAAAATTAATTGGTGGGTTGGCAACAAGAGTTTGAGTAGCATATAATATTTCACCATGACCTTGTGATAAATAAAATGTTGACTTTTGGTGATGTGGTAAGAGCAAATAGTAAAGGTTCACCATAGCCCCATAATGGACAAGAAGATAAATGTTGGTATGGTAATAAGGGTAGACTATTATTTTAATAAATATAATTTATGTATGGTAAGGCATCTTAATGTTATTATAGCTTTATATGAGTTGGATGACTGAACTTTGATTAGAATTTTATGAAATGAACTTAGAAACTATATTTAATTAGGGATTGGTGGATTGGGTGGGGCTAGTTTAGGATATTTTAAAATGGTTCCCTAAGTTTTATTTATATTTCTATATGTAAACTTAATTTTTTAAATTGAATGATATTAGTAATGTGGTTGATTTTTAAATGTGGAGACCACCTTTTTAAAGTTTCATAATAGTTATTATGTTATTTTATATTTTTGGTATAATAGCGTATAATCTCATAACATTTCATGACCTTATTTTATGATCATTTTTCATCTATTAAAATTATCAAATTTGAATTCAAAGTCGCTTATAAATAGCTAAGTGTTGTAACTCATTTCACACATACGCATTATTAATTACAAACATAACTTTGAACATATTTGTAATATATGAGACACATATTTTTTTATTTAAATATTCTCATCAATTTTATTATTCTATCACACAATTTCTCACTTTTAAAGGGTTAATAAATGGACATTAGCCACCCAAACCCTAATAAACATAGACATATTAACTCTCTAAAGTCCACACTCTATATTTTTCATATATTTTCCTTGACAATCTAGGTCAAAAATTTAATTATAGAAGGTACACATGAATCGCAATGAATGAATTCTCTACTCGCTAACCCTATTAGGAGAATTTTGTATGATCATGACAACTATCTCCTACCAAATCCAAATTTTAGAGAAACAATAATCACAACTTTAATTGTACATTTATAGGGTCAAAATTTTTACATAAATTTTATGTAACACTCTATACAATACATGTTATTTCTATTTATTTTTGTATTTCATAAAAGGTCTTATAGGTTATTGATAAGTGTTAAAAGTTATATAAATTATGTTTCATGATATTGTAGGTAAATAGTGGAGGGATGTCAAAGGATCATGTGGTCCCACAATGGTTAGATGAAAGGTTGGTGGTAATGTGGTATGAGATATAAGGGGTAACATGTATCCTACAATCATGTGATGATGTGTATCAAGGCTTACGAGATGGTGTTATGTGGTGAAAGATGTGGTATAACTATCCAAAATCTCTTATAGTCCTATGATAGATCTAAATAAGTCTTATGGTGATGCAGTAAAATATTAAATGCTAAAATGACTATATCACCACCCTATAGTGGTTATCATTGATGCCTATGATTGAAGTGTCCACCCAACCATTAGATTGGACCAAATAAATAATCTATTTTTGAAAGACTTGAATGTTGAGATTTGTCAATTTCATGTCATGAACTAGAGTAATGGCAAAATGACCAGCTTCATAGCAAAATAAAATTTAGAATTTATTTGTATTTCATCATTCAATCAAATTAAGTGGTGATTTTAGATGGTGAATTCAATCTCTGTGTGCACACTTCATCCATCTATGAATCTAGTAAGTCTACCTCATCACTCTCTTCATAAAATTTGGTATTTAGTTTGTGATTTGTTTTCAACTAGTTTGGTAGAACAAGAAACTATCAAAACCCTAGTTTATAAAAGTATCAAACTATAGCACCTAATAAATATGAGTCTACAATTAAGATCACTAAACCCCTTTTTCTCAAGAAGCAGTCCCTTCAATAGTCACTATTGGACATTTTCCCAAATTTAGTTGAAAAAGGGTATGAGAAACTATTCAAGGATGTAGCAGAGGGGTGTCGAGATGCTAGAGTCCCTATCTTAGGATGGAAACTTTTTTGGTATTTTTGTAAAAATAAGGATCGACAAGGACTATTTATAAACCCACGGAAATTGAATTTGGATAATCTTATGGTGCCAAATGTATTTATTTATGTGGATTTGATCAGGATATTGGCACAACACTATCATCTAGCCATCTAAATTCTTAGGTTTCCAAATCAGTCACTAATAATGGCTATGGATAGAAATGGAATCATTGATTACTTCATGATCAACAAGAAAGCCCTCAAAAAACTTGACTTAAAGAAGATTGAACAAGAATATACTAGTATGAGAAATACACATAAGACTGATGAGTTTCCCATGTACATGAGGAAAGGGGCCAATAATAGAATGATTTCAATCCCAGCCACTCTAGTTGAGCCTTTTCTATTTGATGGCTTTTCTATGTATTTTAAAAGGACATATTTTTCTTTGTTTCAAGTGCTAGGAATTGATGCCCAAGATAGAATGCTAGTTGGCATGATGATGATGGCCATGAGAATATAGAACCTAGAAGTTAATGTTTAGTATGATTTTGCATCATTATTGAGAATAAATTACATGATGTATTTTTTCAAATAAGGGAGAATAAGACACCTATGGAGTTAAAATATTATTCTTTGTTATGTCATTTAATTTTGTATCAGAATAGAAGGTATTAGTCTAGTAGGATGGACTTGAGCATGATTGATCAAAAGGGTCAAAGATTGATTACACAATTTTGGTGTTATAAATGGGATACTCATTATTATAACTATAACTATGTTGTGTTCCATGATAATTTATTGATCATAATAATGAATTCCCTTGGTAGCCTTTTTCCTAGATTGATTAAATAGGTTAGAGAAATGTTGAGGCCTCTTGATCATAGGCTATAAAAAGGTCACAAACATAACATTATTGATTTGTATTTCTTTCCTAAACATAATATAATCATAGTATATGGGTGTACTCAGCCACCCCATGTGTTTCCAAAATTTGTGGCAAATAGAATTAATTTTATTGAATTCATGTGGTAGACACTCTTGATGGAGAAAGAAGTGATGAAAAAATAAAAGGACACATTTCTTCTAGATTACACTATGTTTGGTGAATGTTACATTGGTGAAGATACATTGGAGGAGTTGTAAGCCTATTCGAAGGCCAAACATTCTTTGAAATCATGGATAGAAAGGGTTTGTGATCTAGAGGGTCACATGAACTTTGTTAGACAAATAATCCTTACCAGGATGGGGATATCCCATCAAATCAATTTTGATGAAGATGTGATTAGAAATTGTGTCACTTTTGAATAGGTATATAATAGGAAAATAAAATGGTAAATTTTGAAAAAGATTGAGGATGAAAAAAGAAAATAAAAACCTAATTTTTCAAGATTTTTTATTGAAGAGAAGGACCCTTTGAAAAAAATAGATTTGATGGGGATATCCCATCAAATAAATTTTTATGAGGATGTGATTAGAAATTGTGTCACTTTTGAAGAGGTATATAATAGGAAAAGAAAATGAGAAATTTTAAAGAAGATTGAGGATGACAAAAGAAAATAAAACCCTAATTTTTCAAGATTTTTTGTTGGAAAGGACCCTTTGAAAAAAATAGATTTGATAATTGATAATTTTGAAAAAATATATGGCAAGTCTAAGAATTAGCCTATAAAGGCTATCAACCTCCTTATCAAAAATCCAATAAAAGTTGTGATTCAATAACCTAGTATAGATGCAATGTTAGTATAATATCAAGTTGTTCCTGATTCACCACCTACCAAAAGGCAAAAGATTGATGACATTTTTCCACTGGTTTCATATGAAATGACTGAAGGAGTTGGTGACTCTGATGAGGTACCCAATATTTTGAGGCATATGGGAGAGGAAGAGGATCAACCCCTTGTTGGTTAAGAAATAGAAGCACAAGAACTAGATGTAATAATGGATGAATAGACATAAGGTGAACTTGAATGACAAGAAGATGAAAGAGTTGTGGCTTTTATGAGCTGTATCAAGGATGATGATCTAATCAATACCAAAAAATTAAAATATTATTGAGCCAAAATGAAGGTAATATAATTTGAAGAAAAGGTGGAAATAAATAAAATGGGTGTTGATGAATCTTAGGATGATCAAAATATGACACAGACTTTCAAGGATTTTAAAACTGATGAAATAAATGTCAACCTTAATGAGGATAGATAAATGGTTTTAAATAGTAATATGTTGATCATCCCTAACCTTGAATTAAATAAATTTTTTTTTTTAGACCAAGTGAGAAATCAAGATGACCCCATGATGGTTTTTGAGTTTGATTATAAGCATGGTGTCAATGGTTGTGGGTTTAACCCAAAGATAGAGACTCTAGCAATATGGGCCACATAGAAGAACACCAACAAGCCAAGTTTACTTGACGTAGTCTAGGAGTTAAGGGGAATAGTTGTGGTTAAAATGTTTGAGGATACATCAATGCTTGAAGCTGCCACCCTTATTTTGTACTCTACAATTTTCACACAAGTTATTTTCAAGAAAATGGAGTAAAGATTTCTCGACTAATAAAAAACTCAAATTGAGATGAATGATTAATTCAATAGGATATATTTGGAAAATTTCAAACTAAAGTAGTATTTGAAGTGTGTTGATTCTCAAATCCAAGTAATTATGCCAAAAAAGCCCTTGTGCATAAAATAACCAATGATAATATAGTCCCAATTGATCAGTTGAATGCATTAAAGTTCAAGTTGGAGAAAGAAATTGAAGATTTGAAAAATCAAAATGAGAAGACAAAGGATGAGGCCAAATTGAAAATCCTTGAGTTGTTTAAGAATATTTTGGAATATAGATTAAAACTAGTTTTTGACAAGTTGGAAGATGTGCATGAATGTTATTCTTCCTTGTCTCAAGGCATTAATCAATTGAAGGTCAATCTTTCTATTTTGGATCAAATATACAAGAAATGGAAACTTGCACACCATACAGTGCTAACCTTGTGAAAAATTCTACAAAGAGATCCAAGTGCTCTAGCCTCACTCAAGCCAATAGAGAAGATTGTGAAAATGATCTTGGATGAATTTTAGTATGTGAATGGTGAGAACCATAAAATGCAAGAAAAGATTGATTCTTTTACTACCTTAAAACACCAATTTTTTCCTTCCCTTTTGATAGAGGATAAAAATATAAAAGGTTTTGATGCATGGAAAATTGAATATGGTTAAACAATTTCTCAACTTATTGATTTCTTTAAAAAGGATCAAAACATAAATATTCTTAGTTTAAATTTCATTTTAGATAGATTAATTACTTTGGATGTTGGATATGTAAATTTAATAATTGGTGTCAAAGTGTTGTTGGACAAAATATGGAAATATCACCAGGCCAACTTACTCTATATCTAAGCACATAAGTGGCCTAATGATTTCATAGTGTACCGATATGAGAATCAATATTTGACAATTGAAGAATAAGCAGGCCAAGTATGTAGAGGATCAATGAGCATCAAGATGGCATCAATATAGCACCAAAAAATGTTGTACATCCTCCTATTTTGTCTTTTTCTTATTTTTATGCTTTCCAATATGTATTCAAAATATATCTTATAGTCTTTTTAAGAATTTTCAAAAATTATATGTTGTAATAGTCATATTAAGGGGTGGGTATATGAAAATTCATTTTTTGGAATGTGAAATGTCTGAAGCTTATAGCTTTCTTTACCCATATAAAAAGGAAACCAAGACCTTGGGAAAGCTTTCTAGGAATTTGATTTTGGAAAAAGACATTGTAAGGCTTGATCTTCAAAGATATATCAACAAAATCAAACCACATTTCTCTAGTGCCATATATCTCGTTCTCAATTGCTTGTTAAATATTCATGTTATACTTTATTTGGTTGTCTTCATTTTTGTTTCTCCTTTTTATTTGAATTAATATATCAAGTATATGTTTAGTTCTTCAAAAAACATGTGTTGTTTTAGAGTGGTTTATCTAATTGGGTTTCCTTAAGTAGTGATTAAATTCCATTGAATAGATCACTATAACTTAGAGGATTCAATTTGGATAATTAAGAAGACCTAGGTAATAATAATCTTGCATGTCTATGTGAATCATAGACACTCCCATGCCTATTAATTTGTGTTTTGGCTAGATATAAATAACAAATATTTCTTTAAACAAACTTTTTTACCCAATTATTGAGAAAGGCACCAATCAATTCTTTTCCAGAATCATTTCCTTGTATCATATTAAAAAATTCCAATTTTAATTTTTTATTATGTAGGAGTAGGACTAATAGTAGAATATAATTTTAAAAAAATATATATAATTAAAATCATATGCCAGTATGGATTAGGGTGAATTGGATGATTCAATTGACAAAATTACATAAATCCATTAATTTGCTCTAAAGTCACCAACAAATTTGAGGAGTAATTAATCATTAGTGAATATAAGGTAATACCAACTTGGACAAAGTAGAGCCTAAATTTTAGAGAATCCTAACCACTTGGGTTGATTCTATCAGTTAGCCAGATTGGTTGCATAACCTAATCATAAATATTGGCATCCTTTTAAGGTTTTAGAAATTTTAAGAAATGCAACTTGCATAGATCCATGTGATTCAAATAAATTTATCAATATGGGTGAGTTATTAATATCATCAAACCCTAGTGTAACCTTAGATTCTCTTAAAACAACAATGTCTCATCTAAATAAGAGTAGAGAAGAAGTACCCATTGAATTGTTAAACAACATTGGGGTTCTTCATGTTGAGTGTGATGAACTAGAGTTGGCTCAAAAAATTTTTATGGAGGCATTCATAAATGGCATTTGGGTTGAATTTGAGAACCAAAATAAGGATTTGTAAATTTTAAGAAAGTAAAATCACATAAATCCATGTGATGCCCATGCATTAATCAAGATGGGTGAGTTATTAATATTTTTAGACCCTAGTGTAGCCTTAGATTCTCTTAAGACAACAAAATATCTTCTGAAGAAGAGTTGAGAAGAAGTACCCATTAAATTGTTAAACAACATTAGGGTTATTCATGTTGAGCATGATGAACTAGAGTTGGCTCAACAAACTTTTATGAAGGCATAAGGAAATGGCATTTGGGTTGAATTCATAAATAAAATCCCCAGTGCCAATTTTGTATTTTTTTCTATGTGCTTTAAGGATATGGAATTATTACAATAACTAAAATAAGGTGGTGTTTCACTTGAGTTATAATTTTAATTCCCATATGCTCCAAAATGCGTAGAGGAAACTAATGAAAAAATAGTCCCCTAAACCCTAAACTACGTGTATGGTTTTGGTACTCAGTTGCCTATGTAACTAAAATAAGTTTCCAATCAAAAAGCTATATATTTTGTTTTTAATGTAATGAGGGTTTTGAATTACCTTTGAATTCACTACAGATGGCATCCCCAAATTTGACTTCATTGTAGAGGGCCTCACCAAATTTAAATTCTTTGTAGCAAACTCTAAACTCCTTGTTTGCCTTTTTAGAAGTCTCTAGGTCCTCTCCAAATAATATTTATCACCCATGTAAGTAGCTACTATAACCAAAAATGCCTCAGTTCCAAGATTATTACCAACTAACAAAATGATTCAATATTCAATGAATAATGAATTTCACGTAATACACTCATGCCAAAATTTTTTTTTTTAAATTTTATCTAATTTTTATTTGTGTAACTATTTATTTATTTTTATTTATATAAAAAAATAATTTTTTAGTCATTGACCAAATTAGTCATTTATTTACTCATTTCTATCTAAGTTGCAAAACATTAGTAGAATTTAGACATTTTTAGTTATTGCGAATAAAAATTTTAGTCATGTAGTCATTTATTTTCTAAATTCTACTAGTGAACTTATGGTCTTGAAGATAACTCTCAAAATTTATGTAAAGATATAGATAAGTCCTAGTGTTAATCAAATTTATTAGCCTATATAATGTTATGGCAAAACCTAAGGTAATGCCCTACACTGACTTATTATTTAATTTATTTATAAATCACCAAATCTTTGGAAAAAGTCTACACTTATTCCAACACAACACCCTAGCAACATATATTATTGGGTCTACATTATAAAAATACTATAGATTCCTTCTCCTTGAAATGGCCCACAATCAAGTCCTAGTTAATTAATGGTTGCATGCAAATAATGTAACCAGTAAATTGAGACAATGGGCTAGTGACCCTAGTACCTTCATAGTCAAGGGCCTTATATTTATTATCCCAATTATCATATTTAAGATAGGAATTAGGATTGATATGGCCTTGTTAAACTAAATGTATGGCTTCCCTATAATAACCTACATAAATGAGGTTTGGATTCCATTATTAGACACCATCCTCACTTCCACCAAGATCATAGTTATAGGTGAGATCATTAGTGATAATTTGATCATCCATGTTCTAAATTTAACAAATAGACCAAATGATAGATTTTAAATGATGTTTTATCTAGTATACACCATAATAGGTATTATTCTCTTAACTTTTGTGGAACCCTAGGAGCCATCAAGTAAGTATCCCAATAATTGAACTTATGGTGAATTAAATGTTCTTCATATACATAGATTTAAAAAGAAAAGGATCATACTGACTAAAACCTTCTACCCAATGGTATACCAAGCCATTTATGACAAGGACATCCCTATTTTTTTATCAAATCTAAATTACCATTGAAATTATTGGTGACAATTGGCTCTATCCTAATTTCATAATCATCAAAATAAAGGGTATTGGGGCTCCTCCTATTTATCTACCGTAATTGGTCCTAGATATGGTGGTATAATAGGAAATTATAGGTCAACTATTTGATGATGTAGATTTTCCACTAATAAATTACAAATAATGAGCTACCCACCCACATCCTATGAACATTGGTATAATTCAATATACTAGATGGGAGAATTTTTAGATAATGAGAAAGATCAAAATACACTATGATTTCAAGTGGGAAGCTTAAAAGTAATGGGATCCAATAAAAAGGGTCAGGTGGAACCTAAATAAAGTTAAGTGAAATGTGAAGATTGATTACATCCATGTATCATATCCATATGATGAAGTATTCATGAATTCTTTAAATGATACAAAGGTCTACACAAGAATGAATAAGGTGAATATGCACATGGTGGTAGCTAGGCATATAAAATATTACATAGAGACCATTGAGGAAGAGGCTAGGATAATTGAGAGGAGCATCAGGTTACAAAACCTCGTCAAGTAACCTTCCCATAGATTGAAGCACAAGGACAAGAATAAGATAGTCCATCAAGACAAGCACCTATGGAAAATGGACATGAAATCATCCATGGGCCTCCTCAACATCCCATCCCATTGGTTATCATTACAAAAACCACTATGATTTATACACCTCTTCAGTCAAAAGCCACTACACATGGTCCCATATATTTAACTCAATCTGGTGAACCATTATTTATGTTTCCCTTTCCTCTAATCAAAATAGTGTAATAGGTGAGTCTACCATATTTATTTCCTCATATTTATAGTTTGGACACACTCATATGCCCAGTCTAAACCATTGTACCACCAACTCCATAAATTTCTCATTTTATTGGATAAATTTTTGCTTCCCTAAATTCACCCCCAATAGCCACTGCTACTCTCACCTTAGCACCAACTATTTATCCTCAAGATAATCTAACAAAGGAAAAGTATAAGGATAATAAAATGAAATAAAATGTTTTAATTATAACCCCTAGTAGTGTTATATATTGAAAATGATTGGTCTATCAAAGAGGACTGGGAAGATAAAATAGAGACATCATTATCTAAGACCTTTAGTGAGACCACAAAAAGTGACCCTAATGATGAATGGCTAAATGAATTGGTTTAATTAGGTGACATAGAGATTTTTAAGACTAGTTTAGTCTCAACTACATTACTTCAATACCTAGATGGATATAATGTAGACAAAGTAGAGTTGAATACTCTAGCTTCTATAAATGGGAAATTAGTGAATCTATATGTAAGCTCAGCACTTCCTAGCATAATAATGATATCTACAGCAATAGTTCCCCTAATTTATAATAAATAAAGTGTAATTACACAATTTAATTTTTCATTACCTACTATTACAACTAATTCCATTCTAATTAGTATTTTTATGGTCGTGCCTCATGTTTTAGAATCTTCGAGCCAAGCAAATAAGGCCTAGGCAACTACAATGCTAGTTTTATAAGACTTGGTCCTAAACCTTGTAATCAAAACCATGAAAACCATAACCAACCTTCTAAATGCCCTACTAGGATTAATTTTACATTAGTAACAAATTATTTACAAAACTTTCTCAATAACCCTCCTACTTATTCATTCTTTTCTTCCTCAATCCCTCTATCCCCTAGACTCAATAAATAGGTGAATTTTGAATATTGGTCTCCACAACCATTTTGTCTTCCCTACTTAATCCCTCCAAACCATCCACTTAATTTTCATTACTAATTATTCATGAAACCCAAATAGATTTTTTCACAATTACAACACAAAAGTGGTTGGAGAAATGGAAAATAATAATTGACACAGTGGTTCACAAGAAGGCCACTAGATGGAGGAGAGTTATTCCCCCTTTCCCTCAACTATAAATGTTTATTCCTAATCCAAATATTCCTCCAAGGTTATCCCCATATTACAACCCTATAGAACATGTATAACCTTCAAAATAACCATTTTCCTTGAATATTATTGAATGGATCTAAAAAATACAAGTAAAAATAAAGGTACAACCTGGTCATTGTCAAGCAACCAATATTCAAGTTTAATTTTGAAAAATAAATCAAGATAGTAAGTTTAATAGTAAAACCATAATGGATGAAGGATAAAAGGTGGAATTAGAGAAAAGAGAAGATGAGTTCTCTTTAACAAAGACAATAATAATGTTTCCCTTTGATATAGGAAATTACATGGAAGACCACTACACTTTTACATACTTTAAAAGAGGAGTAATAAAATAAATGTCCATAAGATTTTATTAGGAATTGGAGTGACTACAATAAATGATTACTATATGACCTCTAAGAGATATCATGTATAATTTGAAAGGAGTGTCTCAAAAGCTATATGGCATCATCCAACTAATAAGGAATTATATGAAGGATTCACAAACCAAGTGGAGAGATGTATACCCACTTGTTCATAAGATGAATAAAATGGAGGCCAGACACAATTTCTTAATCTAAGTGGCCCAAAATAAATTTTATGATCACATAAACCAAATAATTACTCTAGATGAAGCATGGGCCTTAAATTACATAGCTCATAAGAGAGATATTTTGATTTTGTGGCATCAATAAATAGAAATTTAGTACTATAAGTCATTAGCTATGAAGATAATGCCATTGTAATTTTATGGGAAATGATGATCAATGGTGTGATTAATCAAAGTGGGTAATTGGTCCTTAGGACCATCTTTGAATACCTTATTTAGACAAAAATAAATGGTTTTAAAGTAGAGGTCAAGGGAAAAATATATAAGACCCATCATGATTTGATTTTGTTTATAAATTTTGATAGTAGGGTCCTTAACATAGAGACCCTATATGTCGAGATTGGGGCTACATTGAAATCACATAGAAAATCAATGGATAGAGTCCTCCAGCTCTCTAAAAGACCTCTATTGGAATTTGAATCAATTGAGATGGACTTTTAGGTGAGTCATGATTTTTACTTGAAAATTCATGGAATAAATTAGGCATCCTCATCTCCCTTGTCTCCACTATCTATTTTAGTTGTAACTACTTATCAAATGATAGGCCTAACCATAGTTGTAATCTTGATTACAAATACAATAGCTCTCAAAGACCAAGTGTCAATAACTACAACTACATGCTCATCAGAAAATTATTTTGTAATTTCATTAGTTGGTTATAACATATTTTTTTTGTAATAATTTTTGTCTCTTGTGAATGACTAGTTATGTTGTGGCCATGCATGCCATGCATGACTCTTCATGACAAACCCCAATGGTGTTGAAACATTGAGCATGGCCTGAGAGATGGGGTGTTCCATTCCCAAGCCTATATATACATGTATCTCCCACATTCCAAAGGGAGAAAAAAAATTTAAACTCAATATAGATAAGAAATCCTTCAGGTCATTTGACAAGTCTATGTTTTATGACTATCTCTTTCTTTTATGTATTACATTGATTATGTACTTTGATCTAACTAGGAGCTTATTTATTTGATATGTACTATAGAGATTTTAGGTAGATTATGGTTAGTTAGTAATATTATGTCAATCAAGAATGTGAATTATGAATTTTAGGTTGATAAATCTTGATTTCATGCAATAAGTTTACTAAGTTAATCTTTAGATTTGTGTAGAATCATCATTTTGATGCAACTTCCTAGACTGAGCTATAACTAGTCAAAGGTGCTTTCTATTTATTATCTATAATATTTTATTAGGAGATGAAATAAAATTCTTAGTAAAAATAACCTTTAGCTAATGACTTTTACTTAAATGCATTTTATCCCTCAAACCTCTTTACTATGTTTGTCAGTTCTATATGCCAAAATAACAAGCTACAAACATTAATCTATGGTGTTTTTTCCTTATTTTGAATTTAATTAGAAATAATCCATGTTATTTTTTTATATATTGTCTTTTATGCCTTACCCTTCCCTATATTTTTTGTTTTTTTGAGTAATGCCCACTTTAGAATAAATACATCGTCATCCACCTCAAGTAGATCTAGGATTCACATCCATTTATGAACCATCTAGGTTAATAGTTGTTTTGTTACCCACCATTCCATCATAGGTTACTATAAAACCTAATACGTTGAAAATCATGTCCTAGAGTGTATTTCACCTCCACTCAAATCCAAAAAAGTTAGATATACCTCATAAGGTTTCTTGGGTGTGCATAAAACCCACATCAATAGGTAAACTTATTTTTGCACTAGAAGGAAGGTATCTTTCATTCCTAATATGTAAAGATAACTTGGTTTGCACTAGATATATAAAAAATATTTACCAGGTATGCCTTTAGTAATAACCTACTACATATACCCTTGAAAACCCATAGAAGTTTAGGATAGACAAAGGCATTTTAAGAAGATCTTGAGATAAATCATATTCTCCAAAAAGGTAACCCCTTCCACATCCAATGGCCCAGACTTGGTTAAATTGTTCTTCCTTTAAGATTTTAGGAGATGTTCATGATCTACCTAGAAATATCAAGAAGTACCTCCATACCTTTTCTCCCTTAAGAGGCAGGATCACTGAAGAACATATGAAATCCTTTAAGATGACTTTAGGAATATTAAATATAGTTTATAAGGATGTAGCTTATAGGATCTTCCCTTTTAAAATATAAGATGTTTCCTATGATTGGTTTCTTAATGTCACCAAATTCTCAATTAAATTTTGAAATGAGTGCTAGACCACCATTTTAAGATAGTGTGGCCAAGTCACTATCACTAACATTATGTCCTTCCTCTTCACTAGCATAAAAAGATAGCCTAATAAACTCATTAGGAAATTTAATGAAATATTTCAAAAAATGTATAGTCATATAGACAAATCATATAATGAAAATGTTGTATTAGCTCTTGATATGTACATAAATACTTTATATCCTAAAAGTGTAGTGTTTGTATGTAAAATAATCAAATTTATTGATTTGACCCATGCATATGTTGAGGATATAGAGGTTGACAAAAAAATTGACCCTCGATCGTAAGCCTTAGTGGGGCCAAATGTTTAACAATAATATGCAATATTAATCCAATCCCAAATTCTAACCAAAATATTATAGCTCATAATCAGACCCATACCCATATGTAATTGCCTCTTTCTCACATTGTGCTTAACTAGAGTCAAAGTTTCTTAAATAATCCTATCCAAATAGATAATAAAATTCAAGATTTATTTATATTCAATACTTCCACCATAAAAGTGTTGTTACTAATTATAATAAATTATAAATAGACATCATTCAAAGGATGGTACAAAAATTGAGTTATGAATTCTTGAGCATGTAAAAGTGTATGGTAAATTATGGAGACTAGAAAACCAATCATATTTTTTGTTACTAAAAGTTCAACTATACCTTAAAAAAACTAGGGAATAATATTGAGTAGTCATCTAATAATATTTTTGAGATAAACATTTAAAATTTTGACACTACCCAGTTGGCATAGGGTTCACAACATAGCCAAACATGGAGATTTTTATTACATATAATATTGCATGATATTTGATATAATTCAAAGAGAAATGGATAGGCAATAGATACTAGTAAATCTACTTAAGCCATCTCCTTTTGACACTTTATTTCATCCCAACATGATAATGGTATTTGATACATATGAATTTCCATTCCTTATGGAAAATGAGAATAAGTGAGAGGATAATACAAATGAGATCCATGAGTTATAATAGTTTCAAAGGTGTAACTACAATCTAGGAATAAGCATCCCCTCACTAATTCTATGCCTCCTAATAATAATGCCACTACTCCTCTAAATCCAAGAGGTGATAAAAATCCACCTTCTCCAAAGGAAAATGATCAGCTATAGCCCATAAAATAATTGAGCAAAGGTAGATACAACTTTGTAGAAGATATGAATTAGATCAAATACAATATCACTCTATATGAGTTAGCCTAGATCAATGAGAAAAGGATACTATTACTCAAATCCTTGATGGGGAGATCCTTTAAAGCTAACAAGTTGAAGTTTTTGCATATAAATTTAATGATTTACAAAGTTAAGAATGAATTCCCACCCTTCTTATTGATGGTAAGAATGTTCATAATTATCTTTTGGACTTAGTATCTTCATCTAATGTGATGCTAAAGACTATCTAAAAAAAATGGGGGATTACCCTAGATAAGTGAAAAAGAGTGGTCCTATAACTAGATAAATCCTTAGTACCTTGTGTTGGGGAATTATTAAATGTAAAGATATAACTATTCTCCAAGACACATGCACTACAAGACACAGACATTCTAGTAGTTCACATTCCAAAACTTATGGTTTTTTTCTTAGTCAATACTATTCAAAGACATTAAATGGGTACATGGAAACTAATTTCTCACACATGTGGCTACCATGGAAGGGAATGCCTAATAAAGTCAAAGTTGATAAAGAACCAAAGATGAATTAATTGATTACTAAATATAATTCCAAAAAGGGGAGGGTTAATTTTTTGTATACATTCACCACATAGCACAATCCTCATAATCAAGAATTAAAAATCCCTTCATATCTATGTACTCTCCATTTTGATGATGTCTAGTCTAAATAAGGTTCTAGTGTTGGGGTATCTCCAATAAATCCTAATGTGAAGTAATACCTATTTGTATATATATTATAATTCCCTTTCACCAATAACCAAGATAAATATGAGGCCCTAATCCTAGGCCTACAATTTGCATTGAGGCATGATGTCAATCAACTATAGATATTTGGTTATTTAGAGCTAGCGGTTAACTAGATCATAGGAAAATATCAATGCAGTCTAGCATATATGAAGAAATACAAACATAGATCATGGAACCTAAATTATTACTTTGAGTCTTTCAACATCATATTTTTTTGAAGAGAATAAAACCAAGTGGTAAATTCACTTGAAACCTCAGCTACCAACTTAACACCACTCTAAGAGTCTAAGATGTAGAAAATTTCCATGGAACTAGTGTCTTGCCCTTTGATCCTAAACAATGTATAAAATTTCTAATTCTTTGATGATGATCAATAGATTGTTAAATTCATAAATAATTATGGGTATTTATATGACCAAATTATAGATGAGAAGGACTTTGAATGTATGGAAGCAGAATATTTTGGGGATGATGGTATCATGTAGTTCAAGGGAATAGGATACCTATGGGGATGGTTTCCTTAAAGACACTATTTGAAATAGACCCATAAGTTGAAAAGGTAAAAAAAAATACACATCAATTTATTTTTTTCAAAGATAATTTGGGGACTGGATAAGACCCTCATTATGTCAACATCATCCTAGCTTGTGAAGATAGTGAGAAGAAAATGTTGAAATATATACTAATGGAATATAGAAACATAATTTCTTAGACCTATAGAGACCTGAGGAATTTTTATCCTAGGGTAGTTAATCACACTATTATTTTAAATCAAGGTAGTGTTCCATTTATGCAATGCCAGAGACTAATAAATACCACTCTAGAACCATTCATCCAGATTGAGGTTCAAAAGCTACTAGATGTCAAGATCATAGTTCCCATTAGACATTCTTCTTGGGTAGATAACTTGGTACTAGTAAGGAATAATAATGATGAGATTAGGATATGTGTCAATGTTATAAACTTGAATAGATCCTCATAAAAAGATAATTATCCTTTACCTTCTCTAGATGATGTAATCTAGATCATTAGTAGGTCTAAGATTTGGATGGTTTATTAAGATATAAAAAAGTTCTAGTGGAAGTACAACATCGAATGAAGATAGCCTTCACCATAAAGTGTGGAACTTATGCTTATAAAAATATGCCTTTTGAGCTCATTAATGTTGGAGTAACTTTCAATGAGATATGTACTATGCATTTTGAGGACTTATTGGTAAGTATATCATCATTTATATGGATGACCTCACTATATTTTTAAAAAATAGACCAAATCATGTAAATCATCTACATAAAGTGTTTGATAAATTTAAAAGATATGAATTATCCCTAAATCCAAAGAAGAGTATCTTTGGAGTCACAAAAGGAAAGTTAATTGGACGTATCATCACATAGAATGGGATTTCCTTCAACCTATAATGGATTCACATCAATTCAAATCTAAAATATCCTAATAGAATAAAATAAATGAAAACATTCTTTGGTTAAATTAATTTATTATGTAAATTCATTTTTGGGTTTGTAGAAATTATCAAGCCCTAAAATGACATGCTAAAAAAAGATGCCTAGATAGAGTAGATAGTTGAGGCTAAGAGTTCCTTTCAAGACATCAAGATTACTTTTGATCAATATCTAGTATTAATTAGTCTTGACTTCACCAAGGATTTCTTCTTGTATTCTTTTGCTTCAAAACATACCATTGTTATAGTACTCACCCAAAAGGTAAATGACAATGAACACCTAATTACTTTTACGAGTACTAATTTAAAACTTGTATAATTAAAGTATTCAATGATAGACAAACAAATATATGCATTAATTAAGGATATAAATAAGTCTAGGCACTATATCTTAAGGAACAAAATTTATGCCATAGTCCTAGACTAAATAGTTAAGTTCACCCTCAATAAAAATGAGTTGGGTGAAATAAGAGGAAAATGGATGGTAAAACTCCAATATTTTAACCTAGAGATTAGACTAGCCAAGACGGTGAGAGTCTAAGGAATAGTCCAACTTATGACTGAAATAGATCCATGCATTTAGTTTGAACAAGTCCATGAAGTATAAGTGGTATGAGGTGAGTGGTATGCTCAAATCATTCATTGTCTACTCATGTGAACATGACCTATGAGCTGAATAGAGAATAAAAGTAATATTTGAGGCTTAAGACCACCTATTACATGATAAAATGGGGAATCCTTTACCAAAAAAACTATGAAATAATCTACCTAATATGCTCTCAAGAGAATAATCTTAAAATATATTGGATAAACTATACCAAAAACTAGGCAATAGACACCCTTTTGGGACCACAATAACCCACAAGATCTTGAGAATGGGGTATTGTTGGCCCACTATTTTTAGAGACACCCAAAACCATGTTAGGACCTACCAATAATTCTAAGCCTTTGGTAAGAGAGAGGCTAATGTTTTCATGTCACTAAACACTATTATTGAGGGTCATCCTTTTACATAATGGGGTATTAACTTCATTGGAATAATCAATCCCAATTCTTTAGCAAGGTAAACATTCATCCTTATAGCCACTAATTATTTCACTTAGTGGATAGAAGTGGTGGCTACCAATAACTCCATAGCTCATGATGTCATTAATTTTATAGATGAGTATAAATTTATTAGGTTTGGTACTGCCATATATATATTCAGTGATAATCACCTAGATTTTGAATCTATTAAATTCACTATGTGGGCCTATAATAATTAGATAAAAATCAAGTCTTCTTTAAACTATTACCCCCAAGGGAACAAAGTAGTTGAATGTACAATCAAGAACTTGATGGATGTCATTAGTAATTCATCCCAATACAAACCAAGAGAACTATGTTTGTTGTTGAAATTTGCATTATGGGTAGATAGGATTAGATAAAAATAGGCCCTCAAAACTTCAACTTTCCTATTAGTATATGGATGGTATCCTATTTTATCCATGTATATAAAAATCCCACCTATCACTTTATACAATATTACATGGAAGAGGATCTAAGGATTTAGTCTAGATTATTGAACACAGTCCATCTTGATGATGTAAGGACTGAAGCACTACAAAGCTACATTAAACATTGGGACATTGTTAAATTGTGGTTAGACAAAATATCAATGATCAAGGCCTTTTATATTTCAAACCTGGTTCTCCTATGGGATAAATCTAATGAGAATAAATGCCAACATGACAAGTTCACTCCCTTATAGATTGTACCATATAAAGTGTTTAATATCTTAGACAATAATTCCTTCCATTTAAAAAACCCTGAAGGTAATAACCTAGCCTTCCCAGTCAATAGGAAGTTTTTGAAACACTAATTCATGGTTACTCACACTAAGGATGTCATGGAGAAATGCTAGGTTCTCAAGTAGAGGTAAAATTATAATATTTTTTAATGATTTCATAGTTTTTTTCCTATTTTATGTCTTTCACTATTGTTATGGTATTTTTTGTTCTTTATAGATTATCCTTTCCTAGTTTCAACATTTTATTTCCTTAGATTAATTCTATGTTGTCCTGATTAGGTGGTTTTTGTTTTATAATAGGTTTATTTACCCCTTCATGAATGGTTAAAATTATATCCCATATACTATTATTCTTATACATGCTTGAGCTTATATACTAAATTCATGAGGAAGGGTCCCAATGGGAGAGAAAATGAAGCAAGATCCTAAGCATAGTACACAAACTAGCTGATTTATAAGTTTTTACACCCCTGTATTTGAGACAACCAAAACCTAGGTGTAAAACAAGAAATATACCATGGTCATATCACAATTGAATACTTTTATCAGGTGTGTAAAATTGGCTCTCATTACTACATGTAAATTAAGAATGTTTTTTTCATTCCTTGGGTGAAACACACTTTCCATGCTAATAATTATTTTGAGGTAGTAGCCATTGAGATAGATGCTACTGATAGGGACATTCTATAAAATTGAGTTTTGTTTCTCCCATACAATATCCCATAGTAGTTCTTATCCCTCTCTTCTAATTGTATTATAATAAAAAATAAGGACCAGAGCATCTTAAAGAGTGATAAAATAATTCTTAATAAAAATCTAAATGTGATCAAAGACTCACATGATAAAAAAGATCAATGTATCATGCATCATGAAAGTTTATGAAGTGAGAGGGGGATAATCAAAGGTATCTCTATCGAGGCTATAAATTCTTGGATGGTAATAGAGAAATGCTTGAGATACCTATGTTTTTGGTTTATGCTTCAAAGAAACCATTGTGAAACCTAGAGTTTGTTCCAAATCTTTACTAAAAAATTCAAAATAAGGATAAAATAAAATCATTATATCACACACAAATCCAAGGTATGAGCAAGGATAGTATGTTTCATGTAGTTTTGGGAGCCTCTTTTATGTTTTTGGTTTAATTATCTTTCTATGGCATGATCTATTTTCACTTTATAGTTGTTAATTGAAGATTATAGGTTCTTGAATACTCTAGAGTATTCCCACTATGTGTCACCATTTGTTGAATCCCAACATCCCCCCATTAATTTTTTTTAAAATAGGGATCCACTTTACCAAGTAACCTTTATTTTTCAAGATCATTTGGGTAGCCTAAGTTAGTTTCTTAAAGATTATACTTACATGTCAGAACTTTTATTATTACTAACCAAATCTATGATTAGTATTATCTCAAATTATATCTCTAACCTTTGGTTTATTTCATACATATTTATCAAGGTTTTAAAATTCTAAGAGATCATGAATTTTTCTTGATAATCCAAAATCATGTCAAGTTTTGCCTCTTTCAAACTAATCAACTTACATTTTTTCCAGAGTGTTGTTATTTTGTTAACTATCTTATGAAGGTAGTTATTTTCTTTTGTTTTTTCCCTATTTTTTGCTTGGGCACCTACCAATTCACGAAATCCTACTGCATGGCATTTTTTCACTCTCCCAAATCCCCAAGGATAAATGAATTTTGCATTATAATTTAGTATGCTAAAATATTTATGTCACTCAAGGATAACCTACTAGCCTATGGTTTTTATGAAACTTATAAATTTCTAAAAAATACTACTAGGTTAGTAGAATCATGATTGTTACCAAGTTTCATAATATCACTCACCTAACAACTAATAAATTGAAGTTTTAATGTATGAAAGTTATATATAATTAGAGTGGTGATATCCATCCATGTGTCATGATATTTTAGGCCTGTTACTATAAAATCATTTTGAGAAGTTTAAAAATCTCTTGATTAAGTGAAGTTTTGAGATTTTGCAACATGTCATCTTCCCACTCACCTAGAGCCTACATAGTAAGTAAAAAATGTAAAACACTCTATATAAATAATAATCATAGGATGTTTCTAGTGTCATGTTCTCACAAGCTTGACATAGTAAATAACTTCAAATAAAGATATTGAGAAGCAACAGAATATTGAAATTATACCATGTGTCCCTAAAATGATATGAGGGTTGGGTAATATCAAGATAATGTTTTTTGAAGATTCAATAAATTGAAAAGTGTCAAATAAATATTATGAAACACTCAGAGCAAAATAAAGAAAATCCTCCTAGGAATGGAGACCATAAAAAGGGGTGACACTTTATGAGGAAAATTTAAAGTATGAAAATAGAAGAAAGCAAATGGATACAAGGTTTTTGATTCCATTAATCTACATGAATTGGTCAGCTAAATTCATTTAATTTAGTATAGTTAATGAATCCAAATATAATATATGTAATCGACAAAATCAATTACAATTACATTTCCATCTAACCAATAGCTATAGTATGAATTCAAGCTATATTATTACCAAGAAATTCCATAGTTTCAAAGAACCAAATTTATTAGGTACATAATAATGGATTATACTTCATGCATCCCACCTCTCCCTTTTGTACATTACATTGTAGGACCTGAGCAGTACACATATACAAGCTTTGATGAAGTTTCCCATAACTATGAATTCAATAATTATTCTAATATATGGGAGGAAGTTGAAGTATTATAACCTTTATGGTCATGAGGATAAACACTCATCCTTTATATGGAGACATAGAGAACACCATGTCATAATCAAATCAGTGGGCCTACAAAATACTATGGAAAAACTTGAGGTAATTCCCTACATTGACCTACTATTTGATTCTTGTAAATGGAAAAATTTATGAAAACATTATGCACTTTCACCAACATAGTTCCCTATAAACACATATTAGTGGTCCTACTTTTGAAAAATATTATAGTCTTCCCCTCACTAAAATGGTCTACAAACAAGCCCTAGTGAGTTCATGGATGTATGCAAATAATGCAACCACTAAGTTATGAGAATGGGATACTGACTTCAGTACCTTCATAAATAAGGGGCTTATTTATGTTATCCCCATTGTCATCTTTATTCTAGGAATTAGGATTTATATGGCCTTGTTAAACCAAATTTATGGTTTCCTTAGCATAATCTACATCAATGAGGTTTGGATTACCTTGTTGGATAATGTTCTCAGTTTTACCAAGATTATAGCTATAGGAAAGGTCATTAGTGATAATTTGATTAGATAAGTTCTCAATTCAATAAATAGACTAAATGACAACTTTTACATAATGTCTATCTAGTAGATGCCTTAAAAGGGACTAATCACTCATATTTTAAGGAACCCTATGATCCATCAACCGAGTATCCAAAGAATTGAATTTATGATAAATTAAATTTTCTTTATGTACAAAAATTCAAAAATAATATGACCATAGTGACTGAGACCTTCTACCCAATGGTATACCAATACATTTATGTCAAGGACATGCCTAGACTATCTGATGAAATATAAAGAACCATTGAAAAAATTAGTGGCTATTAGCTCTACCATGATTGCACTATCACCAAAATAGAGGGTAATAGGGATCCTCCTATGTATCTACCCTGGTTGGTCCCAGATAGGGTGACATAACAATAAATTGTAGCTTAACTAAGTGATTATATAGATGTTAGACTAATAAATGCCAAATAGGGAACTATCCACCCAGCTCCCATTAACATTGTTAGAATCCAATACACCATATGGGAACATTTTTAACTACTGGGAAAGATTAGAATACACTATGATTTAAAGTGGGCATGTTACAAGCAATGGGATCCAAGAAAAAGGTTTAGGCAATACCTAAACAAAGTTAGTGGAAAGGTGAATATTGATTATAGTCATGTATCATATCTTATGACTAAGTATTTATAAATGTTTTTAATGATATAAAGGTCCACATAATAATTAATACTGTGAATATGGCCATGGTGGTATCTAGGAATATACAATATCACCCAGAGACCATTAAAGAAAATCCTAGGAGAATTGGGTTACAAAACCTCCTCAAATGACCCTCCCATAGGCTAAAGAACAATTTAAATAATAGGGTGGTCCTTCAAGACAAGCACCTATGTGAAATGGATAAGAAATTATCCATGTGCCTCCTCAACATACCATTACAAAAACCACTATGGTGACCACCCTTCCTTAGACAAATTCCACTACACAAGGTCTCATAAATGTGACTCAGTCTAGTGGACCATTCTCTATGCTACCCTATCCTCCACTCACAATAGTGTAGTAGGAGAGTCTCTCATATTTCCTTCCTCTTATTTCTAGTTTTCTTCCACTCATATCCTCAGTTCAAATCATTACACCACCACCTCCATAAATGTCTTATTTTCCTTGATAGATGTTTACTTCCCTAGATTCACCCTAGCAACCATTATTGTTCTCACCTCAGCAATAAATTTTACTCCCATTAGACCCCCATTGTATATAAAAATAAGTAGATAACTCCTTCAATTTATCCTCAAGGTACTCTAACAAAAGAAAATTTTGAAAGAGAATCAAATAAAAGGAAAAGTTATAAAGAAGTAGAACCCCTAGTTGTGTTAGATAGAAATAATGTGTGGTCTACTAAAGAAGAATATGAAGATAAAATAGAGACATAATTGTCTGAGACCATAGAAAGTGACCCCAAGGATGAATGGTTGAATGAAGAGGTTCAATTAGGTGACACGAAGATTTTGAAGACTAGTTCAGTCTCAACTAAATTACTTTAAGACCTAGATGGAGATAATGGATATGAAGCAGAGTTGAATCCTCTATCTTCTACACATGGGTAATCATTGAATCTATCTCTATCCTTGATAACTCCTAATACATTAATGATATCTACAGTAATAGTTATCTTGATTGGTACTACATAAAAGTTAATTTAAAAATTTCTTCATTCCTCTCCTACTATTTTAACTACTACCATTCTAGTTAGTACTATGGTGATTGTGCCCATATTTTGGACTCTTTGATCCAAGCAAATAAGGCCCAAGTAACTATAATGTTAGTTTTGTAAGCCTTGGTCCTAACCCCTATAATAAATATTTTGGTTTCACTACATTTTATGTTTATTCTCCTTTTCCTTTTTATAAAATAAGTAAAAACTTTAATTAAGGGTATGGTTTGGAATAACTTGGATTTAGTTGTGTGCTCATGATCTAGTCAATGTAGAGAACTCCTCTTTGGCTTGGGAGGATAACCTGGCTTGGGAGGATAACCTACAACAATAAAGAAGCTATAAATGGATTGATTGGAAAGAAAGGTGGGTAGTTTTCCTAGAAAATTCTAGATCCAAAAAGTATTAGACTTCTTTGGAGGGCTGTCAATCCACTCTTTAAAAAAGTTAAGTTTTGAAAATGAAAAGAGATGCATTGCATAAAGTAATAGAAATCACTCAATCATAATGAAAGAAATGTTTTTAAATAGAAAATGAATGATTTTACTAGAATGGAATTAAATTGTTAAAAACTAATGCTAAAATGATAAAACTTGATTAAAAAAATAGTTTAAGACCTTGTAATGTGATAGAAGTTAAAAAACTAGAATTTGGGTGAGGGATGATGGGCAGAATTATCTTGATAGTTTTGATAAAATAAATTGCAAAATGATTGATGTTAGTAACTATACACTTTATACCAGTTAAGGAAACCAATGATGGTCAAGGTATGATTGATGCTGATTAGAGGTGACAAATGTTAGTTACTATGGATTCTAGTTTTGGGTAGAATGGATTTTGGGTTAGTTGTAGGAAGGATTTCATGGGTTATTTGGGGTTGGATGATTTTCACAAGTAAAAAATAGGTTCTAAAGGATATCAAACTTAGGGGTTGGATACTCAATTGACTTGGAATGCTTAGGGGGTGTTTTGTGGAAGATAGAGTGTTTAGAGTTGCATAAATCCAACATAAGAGGGGATATGGGAGAGATGGGAAGTAGATACAAACACTAAACTATTGAAAATGAAATAACCAAACTTAAAAAAAGTGCAAGATACTTAGATGTTGGTGTTTACTAGCTTGAGAAGTCCTAAAGCTGAATGTAAGCTACATGTGAACCTAGAATAATGTGGATAGAGTGACAATGCTTGAGCTCTTAATATTGAGGTGTTGAAACACTTTACGATCTTTAGTCTAGTTTGTTGGTTTTCATGGAAGATTGGATTCACTTGAGAGTTATGATTCTCACTCAAAAGTTTCAAAATCCTAAGAAAAGTTCTTTGGGTTACCTTAAGTAATTGATGTTAGTCCTAATTAAACAACATCGATTGATCCGTAATTAATGTTAATGAAGGGAGATAGTCAAGTTTACTAAAATTAATCATTTACACTTAAGTTCATCTATTAAAACTAATGTAAGTGGTTTTAATTTATTTATGGTAGCATTATTATGCATGAAGAAGAGATCTAAGAGTTTAAGGCATTAAATTCCTATGTGTAAAATAGTCTTAAGGATAGGTGTTGATCCATGAGCCATGGGTTTAGGTGGGGAGGTGTAAATAGGCTATTATAACTTAATTAATTAATTAATTAATTAATTAATTTATCCAAAATGGGATAAATTTGTGTGTATAAGGGGTTTTAATAAATATAATAACTCAAAGGAGCTAAGGGGGCCAAGGGGGTTTTGCTATGATGACTAGAACCATGTGATGTGGTTTTCTAGTGTTTACATTTTACCCCTTTTTATTGCATATGTTGCATCCATAAGATAAAAAATAAAAATAAAAATTGTATTGGAAGGTTGGATTCCCCAATTATATGAGGAGGTTTTTCCCCTCAAACTAGGATGTGATGTGGTAAAATTGAAGCCAGGTGCATGTTTGACAAGTGTGTATGTGAATGACAAAGAGCTAAGGGTGGTTAGGCGTAGAAGCAAAAAATGGCACACAAGATGAAACAAAGTGAAATGTTATTAATTATTCCTAGATAAGTTTTTTAAGATGGAATGAAGTGACAAATAAGGTGGTATAGAGGAGGATAAGTGATAAGTAAACTAGGACACAACATTAGGCCTAGCTAATATGGGTGTAGTTATAAATGTAAGTCTCCATCCTAAGGTATCTATGTTTTTAGGGAGTCAAAAGTATGGTGATCTTGAGAAGATAGAATGTGTTTCAATTTGTAAAATGATAAGTGGGCATATTCCAAGGTACATGAAAGGGTTGTGTACAAAAGTAGTGAATGTGCATAATGTTTTGGATCATGGCAAGGTGGGTGAAGTAGTTGATGGAATGAATTAAAGGGTGGTTTGTCATAAAAACTATGTGAAGAAGTGGTCCAAGTGTCTAAAGAGAATCTCTAATGGGTTAAATTTTTTTGGTAAAGGGATCCCTTGGGGGAAAAAGGTGAGGTAGGTGTTGGTGTTCTTAGGTTGCACCCTAGCTGAGTAAAAGGGCTTATCCAGGTCCTCTTGCTCAAACCTAGTCCAACATGGGACTAACCCTAGGTTGTGGGTCACTTAATATTGGGTCATATTCCTATTAGATTTATCACCTAAACTATATTTAATACTAGCTCTTACTTAGAAAAAGGAGAGAGATTGACAACAATTCATAAAACTATGTAAAAAATGAGGTGATGCACCAAATGTTTTGATCCTTATAATTTCACAAGACACACTATAAGACACATTCAAGATTTTATTAGATCAATTAATTTTATATTTGGTCAATTTCACATAAGTGTTTCACACAAAGTCATGGATTATCTATCAACCTAGCATGGGAGGTAATCGTCCACTCCCACACTAACCAATAGGCTATGTATGCACATAGAATGACCTGTGAAAATGACCAAAACACTATATAAAGGTGAGAAAACTCAATTAAAGATAAGTAAAGTAGATATTAACTTGACCACATCAATTAATTCATGATAAAAACTTTAACTTAGCTTGTAAAATGAATAAATTTAGTATTTATTGCCTTAAATAGGTGTTACAATGTAAATCTTGGAGAGTCTAGTCATGTGAAAGAGAAAGATCCATTTCAAGGCTTAAAACCCTATAGTAAAATGGGAATGAGAGAGATGGGGAAATATGCCCAAATGAATGGGGAAGGATTCATTATTATCAATATTTTCAATCATCCAATGTTGATTAGGTTAGAATAGATCATCATGCTCACACTACTTCTAGAAAATGGCCATAATAATCATATTAGTCCTTTTCCATCTATTTCTAGTCTACATCAGTGTTCCTTATGGTTGTAATGGTGGAATCAAGTAATTTTCAAGCTAAATTATAATGTCTAAGTTTTTTACAATAGCTAGATCAATCTTTTTCAATTTCCTTCTGGTGTTGATGTCATTACAACAGCTCAATCAATCCATTTTAATTTTTCTAGCATCAATTTCTCCTCACTAGCTCCTTATTGGTTCATCTTTGACATGAAATAATGGAGGAAAGGGGTCATGATCATGTTACTAGACTTAAAAATGAGCCTATCAAAATTAATGTGTATTCCCCCATGGCTTTTTTTTAAATATTAGCTCTGGTTCAACCTCGACCAAATTGGCTTTGACTTTTAATATTGACCATTGATCTTAATCTGAGTCTTTAAGATTATGACATTTATCATTTTTACATTGATACTCAATATCTTATTGTAAATGTATCCACTTCACACACTAACTAAAAAAATCATGAATGAACAAATTAATGTGTTAGGACAACACTTGAAAGAAATCCAAAAATACTAATTATGTATAGGGAACTTATCTTCCTTAATATAAATATTTCAAATGTATCCTATTAACTAGGATAGGAAGTCCCTCACCATCCATTTTTTCAAGTTATAAGGCATTATGGGATTTGTAACTAGATATGTTGTATGGACCACACCAAATAGATTCAAACTTTGTATGCCTTCCTAGCTTAGCTTTGTCCTCATCCCACTTGAGCACCAAATTCCTTTCTTTGTAACTTATTGAATAAGTTCCTTTATCAAAGGCTCTCTTCACTTTTTCTTGATGGATTTCCATGGATAGCATGGAATAATTTCTTGTCTCTTACAACTCTATAATATTAGAATATATGATCTCCATAGGTTCATTTTATAATAACTCAAGTTGATACATTAGTTCTAAGGTAGGAAATTCAAGAGAAATAAGCATTCTTTCTTCCTTACCATATACCAGCTTGTCAAGGGAGTTAGATATTGACTTCTTGTAGGTTATCATGTTATCCCATAGAGATGACTATAATTTTAGATTCCATGACCTTTGATTATCCTTAATTGTTCTTATTATTATCTTTAATAGGTTCTTATTTGTGGACTCAGCAAGACCATTTACTTGGGTATAGTAGTCTGATGAAGTTCTAAGATAAACCCCATGTTGAACTTCCCATTGGCTGATTTCAGACCACACAAATGCCATAACATTCTAAAAAATTATGGTTGAAGGAACTCCAAACCTAGTAATCAAACATTCATAAAAATATAGAACAGTGGACTCATTTAATTCCATCAATGCCACTACCTCTATCCATCTAGTGAAGTAATCTATAGCAGTCAATATCTATTTATGACCTAAGCTTGAAGGGGGGTTAATGAGACTAATAAATTCAAATTCCCATTAGACAAATGGATGATCCACTACAATTAGTTGGAAAGGTAAGACTAAAAGATTCACCTTCCCTATAAACATATCACATTGCCTGCATTTCCTAACCCATGCATGACAATCACCAAATAAAACTGGCTAGTAATACCCACCTCTCATGATCTTCTGGGTTGGAGTCCTTAATGAGTAATGTCCTCCACCATGTCCATCATGGAACTTTTCAAGTAGCCTTTCATTTTGATGTTGTTCAATGTGTCTTAATAACGTGCCATTGATATTTTTATTAAACAAAAAATGATCAATAAGAATAAATGGAATAGACTGCAATATTAAATATCCTCTTTTTAAAGGAGTTATATGTGAAGGATAAAGACCATCTTAAATATATTTTACCAAATCATGATACCATCTAGAAGGTGAGTTATGATAAACTATAGATTATTCATTAGTTAACACCATACCCACCTCATTGGCCTCTTGTAAGTCTTAGGATAGATGTTCATAAAGTCCCTTACCTCTAATTAGCTTTGTGACTTTTATCTCCACATCATACTCCATTACCTTTTTTTTATCTAACAAACTCTTTTCTCATTGATGTCCTTATTCAAGATAAATTATTTGATACTTAGATGGGCAACCATTAGATGTATCTTATTATTAAACAAAAAGTGTTTGAACTTCTTGAGAGACCTTATGATTGAAATTACATACTTTTCAAAAAAAGAGTACCTTGTTTCATATTCTTCCAAGACATTACTAAGGAAATCTATTGGTTTCTCTAAGGCCTCATGGTTCTACTACATAATAATGATTTAAATGGTGTCAATGTTAGCATATGTGTACAAAAATAAGTCTTTTAAGAAATCTAGGTTCATGAGTGTAAGTGCACTAGTAATGGATTTCTTAATTTCTTCAAAAGTCCTTACTCCTTCCTTAGACCACCTAAAGTTTTAATTATTCTTGAGCATGGTTGTAAGTGGCTTAACTAAAGTGGAAAAATTTGAGATGTACCTTCTAAAAAAATTGATAGCCCTTAAGAAACTTTGCAAATATATTTTGTGATTGGGAAAGGAAAGTTCAATAATTGAAGCTATTCTTTTTGGATCTATGCTTAAACCATGATTTGAAACTATATGCACAGGAAACATACCTTCATGAATTGAGAAGACACACTTTTTGGGATTCAGAGATACCCAAAATTGTCTATATATTTCAAACGCTTTCTCAAGGTGAATTATGTGCTCACTTACATTATTTGAAAACATCATTATATCATCCAAATAGACTAGCATAGACTTGTTAAGCAAGCCTTGAAATGCCATGTCCATGGCTCTCTAAAACGTTTCTCTAGTATTAGATAGAATAAAGGGAATATTTATATATATAAATGTCCCCCACTTTATGGTGAAGGTTATCTTGAATTGTCTTTTTCCTTGACCAAAATCTTATTGTACCCACTATAGCCATCCAACAAGGAGAACCTTTCTAAACCTATAACCAACTATAAAATTTGTTCCATTGATGGCAATGGATACTAGTATTTAAGGAAAGCCTTATTTAGGTCACATAAGTAAACACATATACTAATTTCACCACTCTTTTTCCATACTGGAACAAGGTTTGCCACCCAAGTTGAGTGCTTGATTGGAAATATAATAGCTAACTCAATGATCTTATGAAGCTTAGATCTCATTAAAGGCTCAAGTTTAGGATTAATTGGCCTTTGTCTTTATCTTACTGGCTTGGTTTCATCTTCTATCTCAATGGTGTGTTAAGCTATACTTGTGTCAAAACCTATGAGGTCACTATATTTCCATGAAAATACATCGATAAAACTTGCACATAACTTAATGAAAGCTTCCTTTTTTGAATAAGTGCATACCTTACCTAAATTTAGATTTTTACCAAGTACAACCTTTATATTGTCATAGTGTTCCTCCTTTCTTGAAAAATTTGACTTTTATTTCCTCAGCTCATCATCAGCACTGAATATGATTTCAAGTGTGACCAATCCCTTGGGCAACTTATTTGTTTTTAGTTACACAATCTGATGACCATACTCTTGCAAGTACTTTGATTGATTCCTTGAGGAAAACTTAGCTTCCTCTTGAAATAATCAAAAAAATTGATTATAATATTCAAAAAAATTCCAATTATCATTATTATATAGGATATAAGGCCTTAAAATCACCTTAATGAGTGACTAGACCTTTTCATTTATTACATCTAATAGGACACTAAATTGTACCTCAATGGTAGCCAACCTATCTTCATATTTGTTCTCATTTCTTGGTATTACATGAATGTTGAAGGCTTGAAACTATTTAAATAAGGCCCATAACCTATGCTTATAAGACTTGATTAATTAGTTTTTACATATATTAAGGCCTTTCACTTAGTGAGCTAAAATTTCACTATCACCAAAGACTTGTAAAGTGTTGACTTTCATCCTTCTAGCCCATTCTAAACCATGAACTAGTGCCTCATATTTTATAGAATTATTTAAATAACCAAATTAAAACATAATAAATGAGAAGTAAATTTGGTTTTCTCAATAAATAAAAATCATTCCATCCTTGGTACCATGCTTATTCCTTGACCCATCAAAATATAGTTGCCAAAGACCATTAGTTGACTCATCATCCTTCATCAAGGCTAGAATTGGTGCATCTTTCTCATTCAAGTAATAAACACTAAGTCCATATTCAATTAACTTATAAGGATAATATTAATATGAGATAGATGCCCAATCATTGAGGAAAAAATTTATAATCCCATCTAAAGGTGATTTAATCTCCTCTGCACTATCTTCTACCACCTCATCTAAGATGAGGCAATTCGTGTTCACCATACTTGGCATATATGTTTCTAAATAAAATCATGAAATAGGTTTAGAATGTATGGTTACCTTAGCTCCATACCTAGCCTTGAAAATAAAATATGTCCAGTCAACTAATAAATATCCCCTAATCTTTGAGGTAAAGTCTCTTAATAGACACATGGCAAAGTAAGGGACAAGTCCACCACAACTACATCTTGTTGGATGATAACGTTTGGACAAGCATGTAGTGTCTAATTTAGATACTTAATGATGTATACTATATTATTTTATAGACCATATAATTAAAAAACTCATTTTTCATTTTATTCATAGACAAGACTAAGATTGTCTACAATTTGCTTAGGCATGACACTGCTACTGACTCCACTATCCACCATATAACTATGAACTATGTAGTTACCAACTATCAAAGAGAGGTAGATGGGAGAGGTTTTACTAAATTTTAAAATTAATTTATCCATTTTTCCATTTTTTTCACCTAATATACTTGATTCTTCACTGGCCAATCTAAAGTAGTTAGGACAACTCTTTGTTTCTCAATTGGTTTTGGAGACATCTTGAGAGCTAAAAGTTATTTAATGAGCATGTCCTTTTGTCTTGGGATAGAAAAGGAATCCCACATGATAATTTTGAAATTATACTTATTCATCTAATTTATTATGTTGAATAACGCTCTACTAACATTTGGTTACACCTTTTAAACCACTAGTTGTTCATGTACTAGAGGTATTTGAGGGACCTTCCCAACCTCTAAATTCTGATTCTTTTGTGTTGTATGGGAAGAAAGTTGATATGTGGTACTATTATAAATAACATTAGTAGTAATTTAAATATTAGTCACATCTTCAGTTTCATAAATTGATCTTATTTTATCTCTAGTTATAGCTATAACTTGACCATTTGAACTACTAGTCTCACCACTATGACTGAAAGAAACATAATCATCCATTTGCCAATTTAGATTAATGGCATCATGATGCCATTGAACTTATTGAGCCTTACCTTATAATTCCATGATTACCTCTTTATATTGACCTCCTTGAAGAGAATACTTCTCTTGTGTCATTTGTGGCATAGTAATGATATGTGATACTAAAACTTGGTTCTAAACATCATTGAGGTTAGAGGGCTAATGATTTGAGTCATGCATCAAATTATTTTGAGGTGGTCTGGGAAAAATAGATTTTGAAATTATTGGTACATTAGGTTCAAGATATGCATATGGTTTATTTATAACTATGGCTCTTTGTGCTTGCTAGGGTGGTCTATTTTCTCTAAATCCTTTGTATGGAGGCTTTTGATCTCTAAAAGACTGATAGGAGGTATTATTTTATTATTGATAATGCCTACCATGGTATCAATGTATTCTTAGTTGAACTTTTCAATTCCCAAAAGATTGTAAAAGACGTTTTAATTCTCTAATCTCACTAACTTGACTAAGAGGGGCTATAGCTTGGCCTCTAAGATATGGGATAGGAGCTAATTATGTCCAATATGGAACTTGAGGTGGTGGAGTAGATTGTAACTCTAGGAATATAATAATTGGATGCCTAAGAGAAATATTACCATCTTGTATCAAACTATTTTATGATCTTATTAAAACTTCATAAGCATTTGGCAAGATGTTACCACCCATAGACTATATCATCACACTGATATCAAAATTGAGGGATTTTAGATAGTACAAGAAGACATATTATAGGGATGGTCTAATCACTACAATAATCCTAGTCTATGTCTTTTAGAATATAAGGTTAAAATCAAACATGAACTTATGGGGAGATATTTGAATGGTATTCAATTGCTCAACTAACAATAGGTGATCAGATTATCTTTAAACTATCTGAAGGCTACACCTAACTCATCCTAGGTAGCAATGGAATTAAAAGGAAGGTTTTTATACCACTCTAATTATTCTCCTTTGAAGGAAGTAGTAAGCAACCTAACAACCACATTATATTCAACAAGATTATGAATGGAGAAAATGTTAGAAACATTCTATAAATCCTCAATAGTAGTTGTTTGATGTTCTCTAGAAAATAATGGATGCTCTTAAGGGTAAACATAATAATTTCATCATATTGGGATAATTTCAATGGACTACCTCTATTGAATGGAACAAATAGTTGATTTGTAATAACCATTTGGGTAGTGGAAATAACACTACTTAAGGTAGTAAGATGACTGAGGGATGAATATTGATTATGAGGATAAGGTATTTTCCTATTAAATATTTTATTATTATATGAAATAATATGTATCTCAATGAATTCAAGGGGAATACCTTTACTATCTAACCTTGTAGTAACTTTTTACATGATATTGTTGTCTGCACAGTGTTATGAACTCTACAAATTTAAATATATTAGGCTCTTAATGATGATGAATATCCCTTTTTACCTTAGATGATTATCCTTAGCTCTAAATTTTAGTTATCCCAAGGAGAATTGGTCCCATTGAGTGTGTTAGAACTATTGATGTTCCTAGGTTGCACCCTAGCTGAGTAAAGGGGGTTGTTTAGGTCCTCTTACCCAAACCTATTCTAACATGGGATTGAACCTAGGCTATTGGTCACATAATCTTTGGTTAAACATTTTTAAAAGGTTGTATTTCTCTTATATTTATCACCTAAACTATACTTAATACTAAACTCTATCTTTAAAAAGGGAGAGAGATTGAAAATAATTGATAAAATCATGTAAAAAATGAGGTGATGCACCAAATGCTTTGATCCTTATAATTCTATAAGACACACTATAAAACAAATTAAAGACTATATAAAATAAATTCATTTGATATTTGGTCAGTTTCAATAAGTATTTCACATAAAATCATGGATTAGCTATCAACCTAGAATGGGAGGGTAATTGTCCACTTCCACACTGACCAACAAACTATGTATGAACTTATAATGACTTGTGAGAAATACCAAAACATTGTATAAAGGTGAGAAAAATTAGATAAAGGTAAGGAATGTAGATATTCAATTGAACACATAAATTAGTTCATGATACACACTTTAACTCAACTTGAAAAATGAAGGAATTCAATCATTATTTCATCAAACAGGTGTTACAGTGTAAATCTTGGTACATTCTAGTCATGCCAAAGAGAGGGATCCATTTCAAGGCTTAAAAACCTATATATATAGGAAAATGGGAATGACAGAGATGAGGAAATATGCTCAAAAGAATGGGGAAGGTGTCATTATGATCAATATTTTTAATCATCCAATGTTGATTTAGTTAGAATGGATCATCATGCTCAGACTACTTATTTAAAATAGCCATAATAACCATATTAGTCCCTTTCCATCTATTTCTAGTCTGCATCAGTACTCCTTATGATTATAATGGTAGAATCAAGTCAATTTCAAGCTAAATTTTGGCATCCAATCCATTTACAATAGCTAGATAAATATTTTATAATCTCCTTCCAATGTTTATGCCATTACAACATCTCAATCAATCTATTTTGATCTTAGCAGTGTCAATTTTTCCTCACTGGCTCCTTATTGCTTTGTATTTGGCATGAAAGATTGGAGGAAAGGGGACATGATCATGTTACTAGCCTTGGTGATGAATCCATTGAAACTAACGTGTCTTCCCCCATGGATTTTCTTTGTAATATTGGCTCTAATTTGACCTTGACCGAATTGGCTTTGAATTTTAATATTAACCCTTGATCTTGATCTAAGTCCTTAAAATTATGACATTTATCAATTTTGCATTGATCCTCAAGATCCTATTATGAACATGTCAACTTCATGTATTCCATTGATATTTCATGGTATGAATGAATACAAGACATATACATTTTTTATAGTTACCATAGTTGTGACACTTAGTAAGAGCTTATTCATCCTTGATATCCTTTGAATATTTGACTCTTGCTCATCATCGATCTACATAGTATGATTATACATGCACCATTAGATATAATTTGGATCATTGGCCTATCAATTACCATGTACCATTGATTGATCTAATGGGTACTCAAGATATTAACACTTGGTAGGAACTCATTCATTATGACCTTTTGACTCAATACTTGTTGATATTTTACGTATGATCAAAAAATCACCATTTGATCTTTAGGACCCACTAATAATTTAGATCACCACTCACTATTGGATATTTAGTAAAATTGAATTCTGACCATTGATATTGGTCATTTGAACTCCAATGGATATTTTATGAGGCTTGAAATTGATGTCTATGTGCTCATTTCATTATGAAGTACTAACTTTGGATCTTTATATCTTGAGATAGCAAGCCCATCAAGACAAAAATTTTACAGAGAATGTTTAAGATATGAAGAACTTCATGTCCATACATTTCTTTTGACCTAAGAGTCTTTATAAGCATATTTATAAAAAACATAAATGAGCTAACCATTTCATTTTTTCATGATGTCCTAATGATATTTTTGCTCTTTTAGGCTTGTTCAAGTCATTTTTTGATCATTTTTGAAGGCTTATATCTATATATATAAATTGCATCAAGGCACCAAATTTGTATGGAATCATTAGGGCACAAAATAAATCATCTTAAGGAACTCTTAAGACCAAATATGCTAAGTTTAAAATGATAAGGTGAAAATTTGATTTGTGGGGGTAAAATTAACAATAGTAGGGGATCAAAAACCCTAAATTTAATGACCAATTTTGGTTAGGATTAACTAATATCAATCATCCTAACCCTAGGGTGATTATCATTGATCACTTGCCAAACCTCAAAAAAGGGATCCGATGATTTAAAAGGTCAAAACATTCTATTTTGGTATTTTATTGGTATTGGATACCAATTTATCCTTGGCAAAAATGATGGAAGTGGAAAAAAATTATGGTTTGTGTGGTTTGACTATGAGAGGAGGTTGAGTGGAATGTTGAGTAGAGTGTAGTGGGAGAGTGTTGGAGAAGGTGCCAAGTGGAATAGGTGGGATAAAATGAGGTGAGGATACAATGAGCTAGAGGATGAGCCTAGGGTGGAGGGTGAGTAGTGGCTATGTTGTAGGTACCACCACAGTAATGCTCATGAAATGAGGTAGGTACTCCTACCATTTTTGGTTTTTTTGTTTTTTGTATGTGGGTGGGTTGTGAAATATGTGGTTTGAGTTAAGTAGAGGGAATTTTTGAGGTGAGAGGGAAAATAAATATTTTGAGTGTAATTATAACTATAAATAGGGTAGAGGGGAGAGTAGATTAGGTTACATTAGGTATTTTAGTGTAGGTGGGAAAAAACTAGGGTTTTGGGCTATCAGCTACTAAACATAATGATTAACACTAGTCAATGTTAGTTGACTTCAATCAATAGGGAGTCAGTTTAAGTCAATATGGGATTGAAACTAAACCATCATAAGCAACTAGTGTTGGTTGAGGGTTACTCTACAATAGTTTAAAAAAGAACCGATATTGATCAAGGTTTGACCAACATCAGTCTTAAGGAAAAATGCAAAGGTGTTAAAAGGTTTTAAAAGAAGGTATTGATTCTAGCTTAAAGATGGGGTAGGCTAGACCTAGAAAGGGTATAAGACTAAGTTGTACAAATAGTTAGAGATTTAGGCTTAGTATAGTTATATGATAAGCTGATAGTTTTATGGTTTAGGGATAGCCTAATATAAATGATAGGGTGTGACTGGATGGGCATAGGTGGGTTCCTAAGTTTATTGTAGGTGAAATGTTTATGGGGTGTGGAATTAAGTTATTTATTTAACCCTAGAGGTGAGGGTGTTATAGATGATACAATATTGAGTACCACCACTCATTGAGGAGTTACATAAAGATATGACTAGGGTGGATTGGGATCATATGATAGTAGTGGGTTTTAGTGGTATGTGATATTATCAATACATTCCCTAAGATATGATGATGGTGGTATCTTTCATCAAGAGATGGGACTTATATACCAAAACTTTCATTCTATTGACATGGGAGATTATCTTTCTTCTAGAGGACATGTACAAGATTTTGAGGCTACCCATACATGGTCAAGTAGTGAAGCCTATCCATAGTGATAATCAAGATGGATATATGGACCTATTATTTTGATAGTAATTTTTAAAGGCCTAATGGTATGTTGGGGGGTTATATTTTGAGTGTCTTTACCAGATGGACACTAAGGGGAGGCAACTTATGATGATGATGATGATGATGATGATGATGATGATGATGATGATGATGATGACGATGACGATGATGATGGAGACGATGATGATGATTATGATGATGATGATGATGATGATGGAAACAATGATGATGATGATTATGATGATGATGATGATGATGATGATGATGATGATGATGATGATGATGATGATGATGATGATGATGATAGTAGTCACCTACTATACGCTTCCTAACTTGAGTGGGGATGGATTTACCTAAGATTTGATAGGTATTTTGGTAGATATTCTTGAGGATAAAATAATATTTGTATGGTATCCAACATTATTGGTTCAAGTTTATTGAGAGATATGGGGCTATCAAGTACACAGGTGATATGGGATGAGCATATGTTTCCTACTGTACTACTAGGAATATGAGCATATTACTATTCTATGATAGCTGGATTATCATGGCATATATGGCATGAGGATAGATTCAAAGTAGGATTAATGAGAAGGATATCAGACATGGTGATACCATGAGAAGGTGAGGAGGTGCATGATTTAACATGGTTTAGGTAGTGGTTAGATGCACTTGATGATGGTAGATTATCTAGAGACAATATGAAATTTTTACACCATGAGTGGGTTTTAGTTCATAGATATTGTTTGTGTAGAGCATCAGATGGATTTATGGGAGGTGAGAGTGGGAGATATATTTGATCCCCTTTGATTGTGTGCAAAGGTAGTATGGCCTAGTGTAAGGTGTTTTGGGAGAATTATCAAGATATAGACATGATGATGCAAAGACACCATTGCCTCTACCATAGCTAGTAGAGGAAGAACCACTATATGAGGAGCTATCAGTTCCTATAATTGTTGAAAATGTTGGCATGACTCAAGATTACATTATTTGGTGGTAGGGGTAGTATACTATAACAAATTGAGGAGACAAAGGATAGGGTCTAACTAGAGGAGATGGTGGATGGTAGTAGGTTATGGATGTGGAGATGGAGAAGGAGGAGAAACCGATGGAGGTGGATGCCCTTGATAGATAGACTATGACCACAGAGAGGGATCAAATGAGAGTGATATTAGCTACAT